>JAAOMT010000664.1:1987479-2087869 GCA_016748015.1 Geosiphon pyriformis
TATAATGACTATTCCTCAAAACATTCAACAATTATCCCAAAAACTAATGTTAGCTTTAAAAACAATACCCGAATTATCCATTACTGTTACTGGAAACCACATTAATTATACTCAAACAGAAGTAGTTACAAATTTAGCCCCAAATTCACAAAAATATCACCCATATAAGAAAAACACAAGAAGTTATTCTGGAATTCACCTGCCAGAACTTTTAAAGCTTGCTTTAAGAGAAAACTTAATGCTCACTCCAATTAGTATTCTACCAAATGCTACAATTCAACAAAGACTTCAACTGTGTCTCAATGAGAAAAACACTGAATATCCTCTAATCTATAGATATTTCCACATTGAAAAAACACTCTACAAATAGAAACTGGAACTTACAACAGCAAACCTCACAAAAAAAGCTATTCAGAAACAACTCTACAACGAATTCAAGACAACAGCTGGACCAACAAACAGTCACTACAAGCTCAGAGCTGCTTTTAGACTTTATAACCTATTCCACACTTGTAAAAATATCTTACAAAACCCAATTTTACGACCTTTGAAGATTCAATACATTGGAAAGCTCACAGAACTGAAATTTCAACAATTTTCAGACCAAATTTCTTCAATAATTTTGGATTACTATCTGGAAATTACAGACAGTACTTGGACTTTGATGGAGCTCAGTCTTGAAGAGGAGGTTATATTACCAGACAAAATTAGAGATATTATTTAGCATGAAATTATCTTATAAATCCTATCATTAATTAGCATATATTATCATTTCAAATTATTACTTATTACATTAGCAAAATGTCTAAAATTATCATTTAATTAATAACCTAATTTGTATACAACACAAATGTAACCTAATTGTGATGATCAAATCATGCAATACCCCGAACTATGTAACATTCAAAAGTTCACCAAAATTTGTAGAAATTCGCCGAAATAATTAATAGTTCACCGAAATATTTAATAGTTCACAGAAATAACTTGTAGTTTGCCGAAATGTATCTTTAGTTCAGCGAAATTGTAGAAAATAGCAAATTTCAAGTTTATAAAATAGTGTTATGACAAGTTGTATAAAAGAAGAGCATCTTTCTTCAAGAAAATGTATCTTACTTTAGATTTATCTCTTAAAACCATTCCTATACACACAAAAAGAAATAAATATCAAATAATTCGAAAAAACCAAATTCTTTAATTATTGTACTTGGAAAATTCCCAAAACCCAACTAACGTTTTGAAATTGATTAGTTACCAATTTCAGTAAACTGTTAATGACTCCAGGCCTGGATAGAAAAACATTTCCCTTGATAAAATCCTATTTCTTTTACATTTCTTGTATTTTCTTTTCTTTTCTTATTACAATCATTAGGGTAGCCTACAGACGAGATTCTTGTAAAAGAGTTGACTTTCACAGCAAAGTAACTACACATTCTTAGTGAGCTTCTAGACGAGCAATTCTTGGGAAAAAGTTGATGTTTACTACAATGTAACTACATAAAGCAACTGGTACGGAATTGGCCATTCCACTCATAAGCCCAGCAAGTTCAAATTATAGGAGATAATTTGAAGATAAATTCAGTTACTGGAGGTCCAACTACTTCCTGGAAATGTGAATTCACAACAAATCAACATTAACAACATTTAAGAAAAGAGACCAAAAACCTCCAGTAACACCATTAACAATCACCAGCAGAGGCAACAGATATATTGCAGTAGCTATAGATTATCTCACTAAATGGCCAGAAGCAAAAGCCATTTAAAGAGCAGATACAGAATCTGTTGCCAAATTTGTTTATCAAGATTTGATCTGTTGACACAGATGTCCAAAAGAACTACTATCAGATCAAAGAACTCACTTTGTGAACAGAACACTGGCAGAATTAAGTCAAAGATTTGGAGTTAAAAGACCATTATCATCACTATACCATCCACAAACCAATGGACTAGTTGAAAGATTTAATAGAACACTGTGTGAAGCAGTTGCTAAGATCAGTCAAGAAAACCAGCACGAATGAGATTTGTTTGTACTATCAGTATTATTTGCTTATCGGACAATAAAGCAAGACACTATACAAGCAACACCATTTGAATTAGTATACAATAGAACAGCAACATTACCAGTTGAGATAAAAGTCAACACTTATCCAACAGAACCAATAACTGAAGACAATTTTCAGGAAATGTTGCTAAAAAAAACATATGACTTGATAGAAACTCTAGAAAACAAGTGACGAAGAGCAGCTGATAACATTCAAAAGTCACAAGAGAAACAAAAAAAAAGACACAATAACCAACTACCAGACAAACCAGTTGAATTCAAGATTGAAGACAAAGTACTTCTACATCGTACTAAAGTAGAAAAACAATGGAGTGGAAAATTTGACCCCAAATGGGACGGACCATTTCACATTGAAGAAATTTTTGAAAATGAAGCTTATAAATTAAGATGGGACAACAGAATCTTAATCAAAGCAGCATATGATGATCAACTAAAACCATATCACCAGATAACATCATTATCTACCAATAACATTTCACAACTGGGAGTACAAAGAATACTAGTCCAACCAGATGAAATTCTACGAGATCTGGAACCAATCATAATCATTAGACCAAACATGTAAAATTGAACAAACCGAAGAGTATATAAAGACACAGTATATATAACAAAAGCAACCAAGAAAAATGGAAATATCAGATCATATTCACACTATAGCTCAACAATTATTCCAGGCCTTAAGTGAAAAACAGTTAGACATGGAAATTGTTATTAACAACCAAATAATTTGCTATCAAAACAACCAAAGAAAAACAAAGAATACATTATACCAGTGACCACCAAAAAACAATGAAAACTGGACAAATAACTTAATAGAAAAAGTAAAGAATACTTTTGAGAAAATCTTTATTATAACACCAACAAAAGAGCTTACAAAAAAAATTGGAAGCAATGAACAAAATGACTTCCAATATCATATTGCTACTACCAGTTAGGTCAAAAGTTGAATATTCAGGAGTTGTATACTGATAAATTCAAGAGAATATTTAACCAAAACATAATACAACAAATTGAAGAATTCATCGAAAAGAAAACAAATTCAACATTATATGTTAAAACAATGTACTAACTATACAACATATTTCAAAATTATCCAGAAATACTGTTACATGCTGACATGAAAATCATAACCATTAACCAATGGGGAAGAATAAACAATACACAAGTAGAAAACATGAAGAACAGAATTGAACAAACAATACTTGAAAAAAAAGTATTAGAATTAATTCAAAATAAAGATTTTGACAAAGCTCAATATTAAAAAAGAGAAGATAATATTACTCATAAAAAGAAAACAGATATAGAAAATAGTAGACCAATAGGCGAGTAATAGTTAGCACATAAGCACATTGCTCAGCAATATAGAAAAATGTCAGAAATCATAGCACATTGCTCAGCAATATGAGCATTGCTTAAGAAATCATAGTATATTGCTTAAGAATATGAGCAATTTTGTAGAACATCAATTATGTATATATAACAGTAGTATTAAAAGTAGAAAGAGCAGAATCTTTCCATGAGAATCCATCAGTTAGAAACCTTTCACATTACAAATATCAATAAATAATTATTTACTATCTCAATTCATTCTTCACTATCAACACTTCATGTTGATAGTAATTGATACTTAACTCCATGAAAACAATAGCTCTTAATCATGACTATCAATGGAATACTAACTTGTGTATTTCTTTGGCTCCATTTTTTATTTTTTTTTCTTTCTTTGATTTTTATTGTTGTATACTAATCGATTAAGGATTAAAGTACTGAGATACAGATGTCATAGTGACTGGTAAAAGACCTGTGAAACAAGGATAGAACATTCATAGATTTGAGGATAGCTTACCAGAAAGATTACTGGCCACCATGCTGAGAAAGAAATTTAATGAAACTGAGGTTTCAGGAAGCTACAGATAAAACCATCAATTTACTCTCTGTCTATTATACAAAAAATTCAACAACAAAACCTTCAGATATCAACACCAGAACACCAACCAAGCACCACATTACAGATTTGTTATTTGACCTGAGACCTCAAATAATCATCTGTAACATCATAAATTATCTATTAACTCCAATTAATTCAAACACTATACCAAATTACTGTGCCAACTAAGAACCAAAGGCTGAAAATAACACATATACAATAAAATTGAAAATTGGCAATAGTCATGTATCAACCAATCTTTAATACATTAAATTAGTTATTAGGATTATGTTCAAAAAATTTGAGAAGTGAATACACCCAAAACCTGAATTTTCAGAACTATTTAAGCCTTCTAATTATAACCAACTTACTCAACAATCTGAATACCAATTACAAATTACTTATCAACAATATTCTATTAGCAATTATTATAGAAGACAAATCATTTATAGCTATTTTTTTTTTTGAGTTAAAAAAATTAGCAATAATATTACTATTCAGTAAAGTCATTCTTAACATAAAACCAATTACTGTAATATATACTGATGCCAAAGTTAATGGCCACTCTATTAAGCTAATTCTTAATAGTAATTTAGTAGGCAGTATTATTACATGATAACTTATAAACCAATTAAGTCATTGAGTTGATCATGCTGTCAGCACCAGAATTATTACTGCTAATAGAGCCATTATGACTTTTATTGGTAAAATTAATAACTTTCTATTTGAAGTTAACAGCATTATCATGCCAATCAAGATTTTTGTTATAAAAGCCACATAGTATTAAGCACTAATTGGTAATAACTGGCTGTCTAAAACCAATATTATGCTTGACTGAAACACCCAGAAGCTATAACTTAATTAAAATAATTAGCAAATTTGGGTATCTGTTACTTATAGCTATTTCAAGCCAACTATTATGCATCTACTAATAAATTTCAAGAAAAAAAAAAAACCTATCTGAGAAACTTATTAAGTTTTTTGGGCCAATAAAAATTACAACAAACTATTATTAATCTTGATCTGGAAAGAAAAAAAACAATTTTATGTTATTATCTCAACATATACTCCATATGATATCACACTCCAAATAACCAAATTATTGGTAATTCAAACTAATATGTGTCAATTGTAACAAGAAATTGTTAACAATAGGTGCATATTATAGCAATAACAAAGAATAGCCAATAGCAACCAAGTATTATTATTACTCATGTGTCCTTGAATGCTTTGAATAACCCAAACAACAAGAAAAATAAAACAATGAGTTTTGTTTTGCATGTGAAATAAATTTTTTCAACAAAGAAATGTGGAATGACATTTCTGGACAAAGAAAAACATGTAATAAAGCATGTCAATATATAATTCTAATTAACAACTGAGTATGGAAAAGAACTTCAATTGATGCTATTTGAAAACAAACACTTATATATTTGAAAAATTACTTATACAATGAACATAAAATCTGGAAAATAATGAGTGTTAAAGTTAAAAGTGCTTTATTCAGTAAAATATTAGAAATAAAAAATAATTCACCAATACTTTCTAAACTCAAATTTGTTCTAACTTTTGATGTTTCAATGATGTTATGAATAATTCAAAACAATTCTACAAGTACTACCAAAACCTAGCAATGACTAAAAAAAAACAAGAACAAAAGCTAGAACAATTAAATATGAGATTGTACAAATATTGCTTAATTTTTAGTAACTTTGAATATTGTAATAATTATGATTTCATCTACAATTCACCACCACATATAATCTATTTAATCTCCAAAAAAGAAGAATCAATCAGCAAATGTGCATCAAAATTAAAATCAAAAATCAATTGTAATTTAGACTTTAATAATAATAACAATAATAGTTCCAACTCTATTTACAATAACAACAATAACAATAACAATTCCAATTCCAATTCTGAACCGTATATTATACTCTCAGATTTTTCAATAAAGCAGAAACTTAAATGGTTTAGTAATAATAACAAAAATATTATGTTAAAACACATGCATAATACCAATACAGAATTTGATCTCAGGTATCTAGGAAAAACTGCTATCAGATTAGAACCCCATTTGTGTACCAGTATAAATCTAAAAATAATACTGGAAATTTTAGCAATAACAATAGTCTAATAAGCCTTTAAATTTAATTTAATAAAAAAAGAAATTAATATCAGAAAAAGAATAATTGATACAAAATATGTAAAAAATATTATTGTAATACTACAAAATAACTCAGAAAAAGGATATGTAATTGAACCAAATAAAAAAATAACACAGGCAATATTTCTGTTTCTGGTTAAAATAACTTAATTAATATTAATAAGAACAAGAAAAAAGTTAAGAATTACAGCAAAAAAGATAAAAAGATTCAGATCAACAAATAAAATAGATACAGTGAACTCTCTTTATAGTTCCTTTAGTTATAGTCACTATCTTCTTATAATCACATTTTTTTAAAAACCAAAACCATTTATATATAATATTATCTTTTTATAGTCACTTTTACTATATATATCTTCTTATAGTCACTTTTACTATATATATCTCCTTATAGTCTCTATCTCCACAAATATGATAGCAGAATATAAGTAATTTCTACTCTCTATAGTCACACTATAATCATATAATATTAGATATGAACATCAGATATCATCTCATATTTAATCGAATATGTACAGTTAGGAAGATTTCCCAATTGTCAATAGAAATCATTCTTTTTATGGTAGTAAAAAAAATTAGAGAAGTTTCTGGAAACAATTGTAGAACATTAAACAAAATTTTTCAAATATTACAACATTCAATTACTCTTTTTTATAAGCTGCCACCACCATCAGAAGACAATGATGAAACTATTATATCTGGTTTGTTGTTTGCGGGTATTATAAGAGTTTTAATAATAGTTGACATATGGTACAGTACTGCACTTTGGAGGCTGTTGTTGTGAGTATCAATGAAGTTACTTTGGATCAAACTTTGGCTAATGAGATTACTTTTTCTTTATATTGGGAGAAAGAATTAACAGACCTACAAGTGAGAATAATGGCCCAATAGGATTCTCTGGGAACAAGTTTGTTAATGAGACATTGCTCGAGCAAATCAACTGAGAACAGAGTTTGAATTTATCTTTCCTTAGGAAGAGAAATGTGATCAGTAATAAAACTCAGAGCATGAGAATTCCAATATATATTCAATAAATACATTTTCACATCAACTTTGACATCTACAATTAAAAAAAGACTCCATACTAGCAATCATATTCATCATTTGACCAATATTTAGTATTAGTGAGTGAAATTTTGACTGATAGTTTTAAAGATGTATTAAAAATCAACTTTTTTGGGGCAAATAAATCTGTGTTAAATGCTTTTTATAATCCAAACATAATTATGCAGAATAGAGATTCGGACCTAGACTCAACATATTATGTTTTAAAAATGCCAATTATAAATGGTAATGCACTTAACCCAAGGTAAATAAAACTGTACACAATACAATATATTTCTAACTTTTTGAAGGATATTTATTAGGCTGTCACATGATTAACTTGATAAGCTTTGAAAACATAATCACTTAAAAGAGGTATTAGAGAGTTAATAATAGGCAATAGTTGTGATTTTATTAACAGATTTACATTTTTTGATGATCTGCTTCTTTACTTGTTACTAGAATTGGTTTTCAAGTACTTAACAATGTTTTTTTAATTCGTTTTGCTTTAAAAAAGTCTATTTTTTTCATCTGTGCAATTTTACTGAATTTTTTTATTTCTTTACTTAATATCTATTTATGGCCAATATCACAAAAAACATGATTAGAAACATTTGGATTTACAAACTGTGTCTTTCTTATCTGAACTTGAAATCGATTTGATTCAGCAATAAAGCTAAGACATGTATGAGACCTGTATATTTCACTTTTAGAATATCCAATAACATTAAAGAGGTTAGTATGCAATCTCTTAAATTTGATACAGTTACATACTGCAATTTCCCAATGCCATTGTGAAAGTGTAGAAAGAATTAATGATTTAAGCATTTTGTTAATTTCTTCAAGTATTGCATTATGGCTTTGATGTTGATTTGAAAGTTTAAATTGAGAAATTACAATTCTTTCTTAAATCAGCTTGTAAACTTCAGGCTTTAATTGTAGTCATTGTTCTTTATCAGCAATTTCAATTAATTGGTAAATAAGATAACACCAAGCAGACCAAATTGGTCCAAACATTTGTCTAGCTGTGAGTTTTAATGAAAACCTATTGAAACAAACTCCAGTGCAAAAGTTAATAATTGTTTGTAAATAAAAAAAGACTTGTTCATACTTTAACCTGAATATGGAATCTGTTTCATTTTGGGCTCATTCTAAATAACCTTCAACAGATAGATTTTCTTTAGAAACAACATATAACCACATTAATTTGGAAGCCATTGCATGCTTATATATATTACATATCAAATTCCATGACTTATGATGATCAGGACATTTTTTAAAAAACTGCAGTTGACTTTTACTCTGATATCTCTGATATTGTGCAAAGTATTTTATATCAATATTCCAATTGATATAGGCATTGCTGTGTTTGAAGGGCTTAACAACATAACATTGTGCTATCTTTTATGCAATTATGCAAGTATGCAGAGGATCAAATTGACAGCCTTCATTATTGATCATTAGTTGGGGGTAAGAGACAAAAAGTGTCACAGATGCATTATCAAAATTAAGTTTCTTTTTACTAAGAATCTGTTATTTGCACTTAGAATCCTACAGTTAGATTAAAATTTTCATTTTTATAATTTGGCCACTTTTTATAATCTGAGGCACTTCATATAACATAAGACACCTCACATGTTCGATTAAATATAAGACAAAATGATGTTTGAGACATAACAGATACATCAATACATTATAAAAGCAAAATGTAATAAAAAGTGTGTTCTTATTAACATGCCAAAAAATGCGAACCAAAAGTGAGCAGCAATCTCCTTGGAGACTAAAAAGGCTCTTTGCCAGTACAAACTAGAACATTCTGACTATTTAGCAAATAAACTTATTGAAATATTTAATCTAAAAGTTGACTGCTCTATTGTAACAAAGATACTTGCAAAATCAGACCAATAAATTGAAAAGAATGTATCTGACAACTCTGGTCAATTAACAAAGAACAGGAAAGAGATGTTTCTGAAGATAAATAATGTACTGGGAGAATGGATGCTTAGAGCACTAGCTACCAACTGCATTTTTACTGGAAAAATTTTACAAACGAAAGCCTTCAAGTTTGTTGAAAAGTTTTCAGAAGAAAATAACTTTAAAGCATCAGATGGTCGGTTAGAAAAGTTCAAAAAATATCATAATTTGTACCACATTAAGATGCATAGTGAAGCAAACAGTGCCTTCTTGGAAATTTTACCAAAGGAACAAGAGAAACTGCATGAGATTATTAGTGAATATGATCTAAATGATATTTACAATGTCAATAAGACAGCATTATTCTTTAGAATGCCACCAAATGCAACTTTGGCAACAAGATCTACCTCTGACACCAAGCGTGATAAGAGTTGAATTACCATATTTCTTTGTAATGCAACAGGCAGCATCAAGTTGCAGCCTTTAATTATCAGCAAAGCCACAAAGCCACGATGTTTTCGCAATATTAATATGAATGCACTTCTAATCACTTATTATTACAATACAAAAGCATGGATGCAAACCAATATTTTTAGTAAATGGCTTAATTTATTAAATGAAGAAATGCATCACAAGAAAAAAAAATTTTGCTATTGCTTAATAATGCTGGTTTTTATGGTAGAGAATCTTCTATATTATCTAATATTATGATTAGATATCTACTATCCAATACAACATCTCATTTATAATTATTAGATGCAGGAATTATTGCATTTTTTAAGGCACAATACCAAAAGTTGTTTCTTTTTCATCTTATTAATCAGTATGATGGCAAGATTCCAATATCAACAGTAATATTAAAGAATGCAGTTGACTTTCTAATTGATGCATGATCAGCAGTAACAACAACTACAATCCAAAACTGTTAGCATCATATGGGAATTCTGAATAATAGTTAGCCCATCTATTAGATATTAAACAAGAACTTTTATAAGAAGTACAAGTTTTTATTGAGCATATTGATATTAATAAGCTATTGGCAATAACTTTATTAATATTAACAAGTTTGAACTATTATTTACTTATGCCTCAAAAGATGAAATTGTGGATCTTATTAACAACAAGTATAGTGGAAATTCTAATGCAAATGAAGATTTAAAAAGTGAAAATGAAGATAAACTTTTGCCTTTGCTATCTACACATCAAGGTAAAATTGCACTTGAAGATACATTGCACTATTGTAAAGAGCAGTAGAATGTAAAAGTTGATTCAGACTTTTTTAAAACTTTAAGAACATTAATTCGTAATACTGTTCTCAAAGTTCAAGAAGAGAAAAAACAATTGCAAATAGATAGCTTTTTTAAATAAAATATATATAATTGGTTATTATATTATGCATATGATATATAGATCATGTGATAAGATATTGATCATTTTTTATAGTTCTATCTTTCTATAGTCATCACAAATGTGCTGACCAAAAGGTGTGATTATAAAAAAAGTTCACTGTATATCAGTTAATATAACAGAAAAAGAAACAATTGATAAAAAAAAATTATTTTTACTCATCAATCAATTACCATTCTATCATATAACCAGTATATAGTAGTAATAGAAAAAAAGGTAAAAGACAAAACCAAAATTTTGAAGTTGAACCAACTATTTGTAAATCAGAAGCAATTAGCATTACCAATTTTTACATACCAGCCAAGAATCATAAACACATCAAGTTTTTAATATAAAACACAACTAAAAACTTCATAGAAATACCAAGTGAAACTATCATTAAATACTTAAGCACTGAAATTAAAAACAAATTACCAACCACTATTTTCAATTTTTTACAACTTTGTAAATATGTAAATATCATATTACAAACTATATACAGATAAGAAAAATGCTATTTGTTGTAATCAAAGCAATTAAAACAAATAAATTTGGAAAACTTAAATTCACTTTAATATATGCAACTCAAGATGCTATTTAACAATTTTACTAACATTTTTGTAAATAAAAACAAATTTGGCAGAACTAATATTATCTAGTATTAGATTAAGACTAAAGATATTATGTCAATCAAACAACAAGCATACCAAGTACTACCAACTAGCCATAAGATTATCTGACAAGAAATCTACCAAATATTGAATAACAGATTAATTTAATTATTAATAAGTTCATAATCATTACTAATGGTACTGGTTTATAAAAAGAATAAAAAAATCTGCTTTTATGTAAATTATAGAAAGCTCAATAGTATTATTTATAGAGACAGCTATTTGATTCTATGGATCCAGGAATTATTTGATGTTTTTGAAAAGAAAAAATGGTTTTCAACATTAAACTTAGATATTAGTTACTAACAAGTAGCCATAAATTCAGTCAACAAAGAAAAAACAGTATTCACCACCAGAGAAAAAAATTTCGAATTTGATGTTATGCCCTTTGGCTTAATCAATACTTCAGTTATCTTTCAATGGCTTATAGAAATTGTATATACCAAATTACTATAGAAATTAGTAGTAGTTTACTTAGATAACACCAATGTGTTCTCTAAAACATTTGATAATTATTTCTACTATTTTCAACAAGTGTTTAAAAAACTAAGAAGAGCTGAATTAAAGTTGAATACAACTAAATACTTCTTTGGCAAAATTAAATTCAAGTTTTTGAAACATGTTGTAAACAAAAATGGCATCAAAACAAATACAAACAAAATTAAAATAGTTAAAAACTTTTTAATACCAACAAACTTAACAAAATTAAAAACATTTTTGGAATTTGCTAATACTATTGCTGTTTTATCCAAAACTTTTTTAAACTGGCTCAATCACTTTACCAGCTTCAAGCAAAAAATATGAAATATAAATGGATAAAAACCCAATAAAAAGCTTTTGATATCTTAAGAAGAAAGTTTATTCAAGCACTAGTACTAATCTATTTAAATTATAACAAGCTATTTATTATTATTACCAATATATTTGGTCAAACATTGAAAGCTGTATTGTCACAAAAAGAAACAGATAAATAAAAACATCTAGTAACATATGTCAGCAAAAGTCTAAGTTTAGCTAAAAAGAACTATAGAACTTTAGTATTAGAATACTTAGCTATCTATTAAGCTGTTATCAAATAGAAGAAATATTTGAATTAGAAATTTAATGTATACATTAATCATAAAGGATTAACATTAATCCAAAAACAAAAATTTGGAAACAATTGCCATATAAGATAAAAAATAAAACTATTACTATTTAATTATACTGTACAATTTAAAAAAATAAAAATGCTGATGGTTTGTTATGAATAAGACAAATTTAAAAAACATTTCAATCCAAAAATATAACAAAAAAATGAACACACAAAAATATTAACAATTCTAATATTATATTAATACTCAATAGTTCAAGAAAAAATTATCTTAAAAGAAACAAAACAACATAAAACAATAAGCAAAATATTTTATAATTTACCAAAATATATTATATTAGAAAAACAGAAAATATCCAAATTAGCTACTCAAAGTAATCACAGAATTAGAAAAAAAACAATACTATTCAATATGTATTTAGATCCAATAACAGAATATTTTTATAAAAAAGCAATCATAAAAAAAAACAAGAAAAAGATATTATTAGCTATCTATATATCCAAATATTATTAATATGTTCAAAATTGTGATGTTTGTTAGAGAAAAAAAGGAACAAAACTTAGTGAATTATTAAGACCAATTAAAGTGAGACAACTATTTAATTAAATTGGAATTGACTTAGTTGGATCATTAACAATAACCAGTAAAGACAATTAATATATAACAGTAGCCATAGATTATTTTATGAAATAACCAAAAGCAAAAACAATTCAAAAAACAGATACAGAATTTATAGCTGAATTTGTTCATTAAAATTTGATTTGCCAATACAAATATTCAAAAAAATTATTATTAGATCAAGAAACTCACTTTGTAAACAGAACATTAGCAGAATTAAGTCAAAAATTTGGAATTAAAAAACTATTATCATTATCATATTATTCACAAACAAATGGTTTAGTTAAAAAATTCAACAGAACATTGTGTAAAGCAATAGTTAAAATCAGCCAAGAAAACCAGGACAAATAGAATTTGTTTATACTAACAATATTATTTGCTTATTAGACAATAAAACAAAATATCATACAAGCAACACAATTTAAGCTTGTTTATAATAGAACAGCAATATTATCAGTTGAAATAGATATTAATACATATTTAATAAAACCAATAATAGAAGCCAACTTCCAAAAAACATTGCTAAGAAAAACATATGAGTTAATAGAAACTTTAGAAAACAAAAGCTAATAACATACAAAAGTTACAAACAAAACAAAAAAATATGATATAATAATCAATTACCAAATAAACCAGTTGAATTTAGAATTAAAAACAAAGTATTCTTATATCATATCAAAATAAAAAAACAATGGAATAAAAAATTTGATCTCAAATAAGATGAACTATTTTACATTGAAGAAATTTTAGAAAATAGAACTTATAAATTAAGATAGAACAACAAAATTTTAGCCAAAACAACACATAGAAATTAATTGAAACTATATCACAATATAGTATTATTATCTATTAGTAATATTTCACAACTAAAAGTATAGTAAATATTAGTCCAATCAGATAAAATTTCACAAAATTTAGAACCAATTATAATTATTAACATAAACACATCAAATTGATTTACAAATAATATATAAAGACATGGTATATATAACAAAAGCAACAGTAAAAAAATGGAAATCCCAGATCACATTCACACAATGGCTCAACAACTATTTTAGGCCATAAATTAACAACAATTAGACATAAAAATTGTCATTAATTACCAAACAATTTGTTATTAAAACACTAAAAAAAAAACAAGAATTACTTTATATTAAAAATTACTGAACCAAACAAGATACTAGTCAGATAAAGTTATAGAAAATATAAAAAACACTTTTGGAAAAATACCACCAATAATCTCAACAGAGAAGCTATTTAAAGAAAACTAGAAGCTATAAATGAAACAACTTCCAGTATTATACTGTTATTATTAATTAAAACAAAAACTGAATATTCAGAAATTATATATTGACAAATCCAAAAAAATATTCAATTAAGAAATAGTACAACAAATTGAAGATTTTATTGGAAAAAAAACAAATTTTAGACTATACATTAAAACAATTTACTAACTATACACCATATTTTAAAATTATTCAAAAATGCTACTATACTGTTACCAAAAGATTTTCACATTTTTCAATACAAAAATTACAATATATACAATAAAAATTAACATTAAAATCATGCAAAAAAGGCTTATATTATTGCACTTAATCAACAAAATCAGCCAATAATCTAAAAATAAATGATTAGTAATCAGTCTAATTATAATAAAAAGATATAACACAATTCAACAGTTTAACTAAATTGGATACAAAGAAATTTTGGCAAACCAAAAAAACCAATAGAAATAAACAATTGATGTATGTAATCTGATAACAACAGACTTTGTTATGCTACAAGATTCTTATACATCTTTATAAAAACAATCTAATATTTTAGATCTGTAATTAATAATTAAAAATAATTACCAAAAAATATAATCAATTGATTTACTTTTGATTATGTTAATTATAATTATAATTGATATTATTGATTTACAATCAATGTTTTAGATCCAGCCATTTAAATTTGATTATTTTAAAATTATTAACTCTTAAAAAATAACATGTCAAGTAAGCTTATTATAAATTAATTAAATTAAAATATATAAATAATTAATGTATCTTAAATAGTCTTAATATAGTATGTAAATCTGATGTAATTTAGCTATATATACAGCTTTTTTGTTAGCTCAGAAAAGTATTAATTAAATACTAAGCCAACTCTTTGCTATAGTTTTTATAGTAAGCAGTTAATTTTTTTTTCTATATCTTATTCTTTTTTTTCCTCTTTCTATGCTCTAAATACTTGTTATTACAATCTTAAATATGCCTTCCCATATTCTTTATTACTATTTGGAATCATGTTGTTTATGATTTTTTACTTACTTGTTATTACTATTTCAAGTTTTTCTATTACTTTCAATCTTTAAATCATGTATTATTACTATTTTACATTAAGTTTTGTTTCATTGAACAAGTTGTTAAATATTAAAATAAGTAATAAAATATTATGTTATTAGAGAGTGGTCTTAACAATAAAAAGTTTAATTAAAATCTATTTCAGTTATGTTTTTATTTTTACAATTTTTTTATAATTTCTATAACTTTGCTTTTAAAGCTGGATATTTGAACACCACATCCTTTTAACAACTAATTGAAAAAATTCTGGTTATGTATTCATTAAAGTAGTTTGGTTTCACTCTCGTTATTGGTTGTACTTTTGATATATATAAAAAAATATAACTTCTCTTTTCTTTTTAAAAAATCTAAAACTGATTCTTGTCCAAAAACAAATAATAATAACAATACTTTCTCTTACTTTTAATGACTTTATCATGTATTTCTTTTTACTTTCCCACTTATTAAAATAGTCTATACACCTATAATATGCTATATTTAATAGCATAATTATGGTTATGTGTATTATCAGTTGAGCTAAAAAATGTTTTCAAATATTGACAAAAACCATTAGTAACATATGGTGCTTTTTGTTGTTAGTATAAAAACAACTATAAACATTTTAATGACTTTTAAATATTTCAGAGGACTTCAATTTTTTCTAGAAAAAAAAAAAATTTAAAAATTTATAAGAGCTCATTTTTTAAAAACAGAGAAAATATTACCAGAAGATTTTCATACTTTTCAATGCAAAAATTACAATACATACAATGGAAATTAATATTAAAATCATGCAAAAAAAGCCTATATTATCACACTTAATCAACAAAATTAGCTAACAATCTAAAAATAAATGATTAACAATTAGTCTAATTACAACAAAGAGATATAACACAATTTAATAGTTTAACTAAGTTGGATACAAAAAAATCTTGGCAAACCAAGAAAAACCAATAGAAATAAATAATTAATATATGTAATCTAATAACAACAGACTTTATTATGCTACAAGATTCTTATACATTGTTACAAATGATTATTTGGGGTTTGGAAACAAATAACAAACTCGTAACTTAATGCTTAATAAGTAATATAGTTGATAATTTCTGAAGATTTTTGAATTCTGAAGGTTTTGGTTGAATGAATGTATTCTTTGGTGATGTTCTTAGTGTTTTATCAATCCTCAAGTTGGTGTACTTGTTTTTTTATCACTTCCTGAAATATTTATATTTCATTAATTTCTTTTTCAGCTTGATAGCTGGTAATCTTCTGGTAAGCTATCCTCAATTTGAGTGTTTACTCTTATTCTTGGGTCTTTTATCAGTG
This sequence comes from Geosiphon pyriformis, assembly GCA_016748015.1. Lineage (NCBI taxonomy): Eukaryota > Fungi > Glomeromycota > Glomeromycetes > Archaeosporales > Geosiphonaceae > Geosiphon > Geosiphon pyriformis. Next base: position 2,004,013 of record JAAOMT010000664.1, read on the forward strand.
CTATATTCTGATGTCAGTACCCTGTGCATTAATTTTTTTAATCAATTAGTAAATCCACAATAAAACAAAAATAAAAGAAAAATAAAATAAAAAATAAAAAAAATAATGAAAATAATGAAAAAAAAATAAAAAGATAAACCAAGACAAGAAAGAGTTGGTATTCTGTTAATAGCTGTGATCAAGAGCTATTGGTTTAGTATAGTTAAGTATCAGTAACTATTAACATAAATTGTTAATAGTAAAAAGATAAATTGTGATATTTAATAAGTATTTTATTGGTATTTTCTGTTTCCATTTTAAGTTATAGAATACTATTATATGAAAGGATGAATGAAAAATTGGAACTAAAGGTTTTAACTAAAGAGTCTGTTTTTTTTGTTTCTAATATTACCACTATATATACATAAATTTCATTATACAAAATTTTTTGAATTCCTTAATTTTCTAGCCAGAAATTCCAAAATTCCTGGAATTTTGTAATTCTTTGAAAGAAATCCTAAAATTCTGGAATCTTATGATTCTTTATACTGGGATTCTGTAATTTTGAAATCCTGTAATTTCTCTAAGAAGAATTCTGAAATTCCATTTTTACTACATTTTATTTTAATTGGCTAATTTGTATACTAATATATAATTTCTATATTCTATAAGTAACAACATCTTTATAGAAACAATCTAACATTTCAGATCTGTAATTAATGATTAAAAATAATTATCAAGAAATGTAATCAATTGATCTACTTCTGATTATGTTGATCATAATTACAATTGGTATTATTAATTTACAATCAATGTTTTAGATCCAGCCTAAATCTAATCATCTTAAAATTATTAGCTCTTGGGAAATAACATGTCAAGTAAGTTTATCATAAATTGATTAAATTAAAATATATAAATAATTAATGTATCTTAAATAGTCTTAATATAGTATATAGATCTGATGTAATTTAGTTATATATACAGCTTTTTTGTCAGCTCAAAAAAGTATTAGTTAAATATTAAGCCAATTTTTTACTATAGTTTTTATAGTAAGCAGTTAGTTTTTTTCTCTATATCTTACTCTTTTTTTTCTTTTTTTTATGTTCTAAATATTTGTTATTACAATTTTAAGTATGCCTTTCTATATTTTTTATTATTATTTGAAATTATGTTGTTTATAATCTTTTACTTACTTGTTATTACCATTTCAAGTTTTTCTATTATTTTTAATCTTCAAATCATGTGTTATTATCATTTTACATTAAGTTTTGTTTCATTGAACAAGTTGTTAAATATTAAAATAAGTAATAAAATATTATATTGTTAAAGAGTAATCTTAACAATAAAAAGTTTAATCGAAATTTATTTTAGTTATGTTTTTACTTTGACAATTCTTATAATTTTGCTTTCAAAGCTAGGCATTTGAACATCACATCCTTTTGATAACTAATTGAAAAAATTTTGGTTATGTATTTATTAGAATAGTTTGGTTTTATTTTTGTTGTTGGTTGTGCTTTTGATACATATAAAAAGATGTAACTTCTTTTTCCTTTTTAAAATATTTAAGATTGGTTTTTGCCCAAAAACAAATAATAATAATAACAATATTTTTTCTTACTTTTAATGACTTTATTATGTATTCTTTTTCACTTTTCCACTTACTAAAATAGTCTATACATCCATGATATGCTATAGTTAATAATATAATCATAGTAATATGTATTATCAGTTGAGCTAAAAAATGTTTTCAAATATTAACAAAAACCATTAGTAACAACACCAAAAAATAGAAACAATAATTGTTAACCAGTAAAGAAAAATAAACAATTTTTAATATAAAGAAATAAAAAACAGAATCAAAAAAACAATATTAGAAAAAAAAACAATAAACTTAATCCAAAATAAAGATTTTAACAAAGCTTAATATTAAAAAAAAAGATAATATTACTCATAGAAAAAGTACAAAAAAAAACCAAATAAAACAAATAAAAAAATAAACCAATTTGAGAATAATACTTAGTAAGTAATTACAATATCAAAAAATTATAATACATTGCTTAACAATGTGTATATTGTCAGTAAATTATAACATGTTGTTTAACAATGAACATATTGTTAGAAAATCATAGTATATTGTTCAGTAATAAGCATATTGTCAGAAAAAATAGTGCATATTGCTTAAGAAAATATGAGATTTTATATAATAAGAATTATATATATATAGTAAGAATATTAGAAGCAGAAAAGGCAGAATTGATACCAATAATCAGTTAAAATTTATTAATTATTCAATACTTCTTCTTTCAAAAGATAGTTTTCTATAACTTGAAGTAGAATTAAATTACATATCAATAAAATATTAATTATTACCTAAATTCATGTTATCCTTATTTAATTAAAAAAATATTAATTATTTCCACTCTATCAACACTTTATGTTGATAAAATCAAATACTTAATCTTACTAAACCAATAGCTCTTAATTATAGCTATTAACAGAATACTAATTTCTTATTTTTATTTATTTATTTATTTTTGTTTTGTTTTGTTGTTTATTAATTGATTAAAAAGAATTAAAACACTGAGTAATTGATATCAAGAATAGCCTAGTAAAAAACCCAGAAATAAAAATAGAAATTTAAAAATAGCTTATCTAAAAGGCATGACTGTTTAAACTAACTATTATGTTAAAGAAAAAAATTCACAGAAAAAACCATTAATTAAATTTCTGTTTATTATATAAAAAACTTAACCAAAACTTTTAGACTTTAAAATCTTCAGAAACTACTAATATCATCAATTATTGAGCACCAAGTTATGGATTTATTATTTGTTCCAACTCTTCCCAAATAATTATTTGTAACATTATATACACTAAAATTTTCTTGATTAAAAATGACTATCTTGCTGTCAATTGATTTGCTTAAGCCAATTTAGCAAACTTCACTACAGTCTTTTGTCACAGTCTAATTAATTGTAAATGAATTGACACAATTTGACCAAATTTAAAAACTGTGGTAATGATCATTTTTTTTGACATGTTTATAGAAATTTTTTTAATTATTATAGCTCAATTTGACTTAATTTTTTGTCTTTTGATATTATTGTTTATAATAATCTCTTTTTTTTTGGCCAATAATATAGTTTTTTCTATGCTTTTTTTTAATGTAAATATAGATTTAATGGTTTTTTTAAAACTATTAATTAATGAAAAATTTTTTTTAATTGTCTAAGTCTTTACAATTACTAATTTATCTTCTACAGTTAAGAAATTTATGTTCAATACAAAAAATTTTCTGATAAATACTTCTATTTAAGTTTTAGTAATCTTATAATCAATTTATTTCTTGTTTAAAAGCACTAAAAAATAAGAAAAAAGCAAAACTTTATTATTATTCAAACTGTATTCCAATGTTTTAATAGAAAAGTTAACTATTTTACTAATATTAATTTTTTTGGCTTTAAAAATATTCATGTTTGGATTAAAATAACTTTTATTTTTGTTGTTAGCTCTATATTTAGCACTATTATTAGCAAAAAAAATTATTGACACTTTCTTATTAATATCTATTTCATTAAACTGTCTAACTATCTGTTTAATTTCTTCAAATTTCATATTTGTTTTATCTTTTAAATGTTTAACATTTCCCAAAGATACTTTTTATTACTGAGCAAGACTTTTACTAACTAAACTTAATGCCAAAACTCTTGCTAATTTTTTTTTAAACACAGAATCATTTATAGTAATAGTCAATTTAATAACAAAAGAGTTTGTTTTTTAAGAAATAGTGAAAGTTATTGCAGCAAAAACAGAAAAAACTTTTTTCAAAAATGTTGACTCTTTTGGAAATTTGAAATAAAAGAAAAAAAGAAGTTTTTATTATTATTACAAATATTAAAGTTTAAATTATATATTTTTAAATTATAATATATTATTAGTTTTTTTTTAAGTTTGTTGATAATTTTAAGTTTTTTGTGTTATTTTATTTTAATGTAAAATTTATGTTAAGATTTCTGTTTTTTTGGCTTTTTTTAATATTATATTTTTAAATAAATTTGTAGTTATTACTGTTAATTTATTGGTTTTTTTTTAATTTATTTTTTTGAAATTTAATTTAAAAAATTGGTTAATATAATTAAATTTATTGTTGTTTTTATTGGTTTTTTGATTTTTGTGTTTAAATAATTTTTTAAAAATAAATATAGTTTTAACTAATTTTTTGGAAATAAAATTAATAAGTTTGTAAAACATATAAATGCTTTTAATAAAATTGTTAATAAAATAAGCAGAAATATAGTAATATTAAAGATAAAATATAATATAAAAGACAAATTTAATGTGTTTAATTTTGCTGTTAACACTAATATAAATAAAAATTTAAGTTGTTTTAAATATAAAAAGATGTTTAAGAATTTAATAATACTTTAAAAGCATAAAACTTATAAAAAAATTAAGTTTAATTTTATAAAAACTGTTAAGTAACTGACTGGTTTAATTTTAAATAATTATAAAATAATTAAAATAATTCAAAAAATAATTTTTCTGAATAAGTTTTTTATTGTAGTTTAGTCTTAACTGGCTTAAATAGCTGGTTATATGTAAAAAAGACATAAATTATACTTATTTTAAAGTTTTATTTGATTATTTATTAATAGATAATAGTTGAATTATGTTTGTTAAATAATAATAAATAATTATACTACTAATAAAAAATTAATGTTGATTTTAATAAAACTAAATCTTAAAAAAAAATAATGTTATTTAACAGAATTTAACATATAATATTATTAAAATTATTATTATAAATTAGTTAATCAGTAATTATAACATTTAATAAAATATAAATAGTATAAATTTATACATAATAATCAGAAAATATAACGTAACATAATAATACACAAATACATACAATTGTATTTAATTTCATAAAATTATTTGAAAATTGGTTCAAAAGACATTTGCTAACAAAAAAATAGTCCAATAGCTTAACAATTACTTACAATTTAATTAGGATTGGCCCATTTATGTATAACCTAAAATATGTATATATATAGTAATTATAAATTGTAAAAAAAACATCTAACTATCTATTTATTCAATAATAAAAAATTAAGCAATTAAAAAACTTTTTTTTTATTATTTAATTTCTTTTTTTTATTATTTAATTTCTTTTTTTTACAATTTTTTGGTTTGAAATTTAATTACACTAAAAAATAAAATTGTTATTTCGATATTCTCCTTCGCTATCTTACTAAAACGAGTTGGTTTAGACTGCTTACAGAACTTGCATATTACCTAATTTAATGATATGTCAATCTGCAAAATGAACTCACGGTGCAAAATCTATCAGAATGCTGCATTAAAATCACATGACTTATATGTAGGCGAATGAATTTGGGCACATATAAAAAATTGTTACTCGCCTTTCACTCCAACCAGAGTTCTGCAAGACGCGTAGAAAGTGAAGATTCTTAAATTCAATAATAGAGATTGCCAGCACCCATTTCTACGTGGTTCGAGCATAAAACTTCCAGCTATAGCTCGAGACTCGAAATATTTTCGTTTCGCTTAAAATAATTTGATTTAAGCTGCTCCTAATTAAGTCGCCCTCCTCACGGTTAAAATTCGGAGTCTTAATACCGTCAATTTAACCTGATCGCGTCCGCTTTTTATTATTTCAACCCAATTCCCCTTTACCGTTCAACTATGCACTCACTGGATTTCTGAATACGTCCTCCCCACGGTTCAACTTTGCGTCCTAGAAGCTAAATATTTTTGACTCACTCAGCCAAATTACCTTGGACATTTAAGACCACTGGCTACATGTGGCTCAAAATAATTGTATTACTTCTCCTTACGGTCATTGTTGGAACTCAAGACTCTGGGCGCATTTAGTCGTGTTTCTGCCTATTATTTATTAATAAAATTTTCCCCTAAAAAATTTATTTTTCCACTCTCAAGACCGCTGATTGCGTTTGTCGCCTCTACTTTATTTAATATAATTATCTCTTGCGGTTCACATTTTGGGTCTTAAATATCAAGGAAACCTCAAACCCTTTTGATCTATTTAACGATAATCCCTGCTATACACGAGCCTAAGCATACATATGGGATCTAGTCCAAACAGCAAAAAGAGAGTCTTTGATCAAGTTAATGAAACAGGAGAGGGTAGCTCGTACTCAAGACATTGCAATGCAGAAGAGGATAGTTCCCACTCAACATATTCTAGTGCAGAAGAAAGTTCAAACTCGATGCATTATACGCTAGTTCTGAATAAGAAACAGCGATTTTTTTACGCAAATCAAGTGCCTCAATGGATACGTACCATACAATTGCCTTCTGGGTCTCGAGCCTTCTCACCACCAAGAAATGAGAATTTGGTGAACGAGGTTCAATCGATAAACATAAATGAATCCTCAATGAGTGAGGTTGAAACTATAGACCTTTCGCTTCATTCTGTTGATACGACAGCAGAAACCCTTACCTCAGACATTGTTTCCTTCAATCATACGGTAGAAAAAATTACACCTAGCTTTATCGTTGATGGCCCTTGTTATACAGCTGGACAAAACTTAAATGGTGACATGTTTCTTGGGGTTCGGGCGTGGTTTGGTCCACACGTGGATCGAGAGTTTATTTACATGTGGGGTATGTAATAAAAGAATTTTTTCATAATTCTCACATTTCTAATAAGTATTGGTAATCTTCTATACCTCAAAATAGAGTGGCAAGGAGGGATTGCCCAGAGTAATTATGATGTTTTAGGGGCAAAAATCTTTTTTTCCAAATTGGAGGACTTGCGGATACCAGGGTAAGCATCAATACATATTCTTTTACATGAAAAGATTTTTTAAGTTTTATTAACATGAAATTAATTTTTGAAACATCATTTTTTTCTCAAAGCAAGTGCCTGAACAAGACCCCGCTGATTTTCGATCCCCAGTGGATTGAAGACTCTATCGAGGCCGGAAAACGGGAGCCACTAGGAAACTATATAGTTTCCGAATATCCAGTTAGTCAGTACATATGTTCTTTATTAGACATTAATTTTTAATTATTTTAAATAGAGTTTTCCTTTCTCAAACTAGGCCCCTATGATGGGCGCCGTTACATTGTCGGCCTTAATGGAACAGAGCCAATTCTATCGATAGCGGAAGATTATTACAGGTGGCCCCCATCGCCGGCTACAGTAGAAGAATTCCTACCCTCCCCTAGTACCATTCGGTCGGATTCGGACGAGGAGTCATTGGTAGGGGAGGAATTCCCACCCTCTCCTAGCACCATCCGTTCGAACTTGGAAAACGATGATGGAGTGATCGCGGCGGTAATTGAAAAACTCGGGAAATCTATTTGTTGTCGCCACAACCGTTCCCTGAAAAATAATAAACGTTCCCTGGTCCAAGAGGGCGATAGGGACGACTTTTTCGAAGAGATGAAAGACACGTATGTATCTTTAATAATTTTCTAATTTTTTAAACATTTCATATTAAGTCTAAATAATTCTTTCAGCCCTGAGCGCCCAATCCAAACCCTCCCATTACGGGGCGTCCCTAGGGTATCTAAGAAAAAAAAAGTGGTGAGGCGGGGAGTTTTGGGAGAGGTAATATTAGGGATGTAGGGGTAATTAAAAATTAAAATTTTTTTAATCCTGCCCTATTTTAAAATAAATAGGCAACTAACCAAGAACTGTTTAATATTCAGTGCTTTGATCTTTTTCGCAAAACGTTAAATATTTGTTCTATGCAATTCAGTGCTAGTTGCATATTGAGTAATTTTGTCTGTAACATCTGCATAAGAAAACATATGTTAGCTATGATAATAAAAATTGCAAAATGCCTCGTTTTATTATATTCACCTCTTCCTTTTCTGAGTATGTCAAGAATTTATTAGCGTGATCTTCGTTTTCATCGTCTCCCATAGGAATTTCCAATTCTATCATAGGAGTTTTTGGGGAATTATCCTTGAAGTGTGTTTCTTGATCGAGGACTTGGTCTATCAAAAAACGATAAATATTGTCCCCACGATGAACAATAAAATAACGAAATGATACCTTTCAGTTCATCTTGCAAATCATTTATTTTTTCCTTATACTCCTGGGCCCATTTCTCAACAGCCCTTTGCAAAGGGTCCAAAAAATTTTTGTTGGTTTCCTGAATCTGCTCCATCTCCCAGATTTTTGTCTAATAAATAAAATTAAAATATCAACCGTTCAAATAGAGAATTTGGAAAAATCTTATAACGCTTACCACATTATCCGGATCCTTCGAAAGAATTAAATAGTAAAAATTTAGCGCCTGCATGATAAAACTGTAATGTTCGGTAAATGCCCCTTCGTCCTCAGTAAGATCTATCGATCTTTTCTGCTTTTTTTGTTGGGGCAGTCGAAGGATTTTGGGAAAGAAGGTTTGTACAAGAAAAGGACTTGCGAAAAGCGATCCAATGGGCTAATTAAAAATTTTTTTATTCATCGGCTATAATTTCGTGGCAAATACAAATAAGATGTAGTGTAGACAACCACAGACCTTTCTTTGAGCGTCGGTATCATATACCTTTTCAAGACTCTTCATCACATTTTCTTTGATGATTATAATCGCAGCAGTTTTGATGGTTTCAAACGGACAATTAGTCAATAATTCATTAAGTACTAGAGCTTTGATGTTATCAATGCAAAGATCAATTATCCGCGAGAGAAGCCGAAAAGATATGAATCGAATATGAGCGTGTGGGGAGGATGCCGAAAATGAAGCGACAGCCTGAGAAAACTTTATAAGTAGTCTTGATCAAAACTTCGTTTAACATGATAACAAACTTAAATTGATCACCTGAATTAACATCAAAATTGTGGTTTTTGAATCCCCCACTTCTTTGTTGAAATATTCAGTGGTTATGGTACCCTCTTCAATCCGCTCCGTGAAATATAATAGAACAAAGAGAGTTTTATCTGCCAAAGACCCTTTCAAAGGATCACTAAAAATAAAAAACATATTGGTGATCGATTAAAAGTATAGATAAGAAAATTAATTCAAAAAAATTACTTTTGCAGGGAGTTTTCAACCATCGGTAAGATCTTATTGACCAACCATGTAGGAGTCAAAATCGAAGGGATTGTTATTCGACATTGTGTTTTGGGTTTCTTTAGTTCCCTGATCTGATGATATAATATGGAGGCCAAATATACCAAGATGCTATTGGAAGGAATGGAAAAGTCTCGCACTTCAAAAGAATTCACGGCCTCTTCATCATCTAATTTTGATTTTTATTGCTCCTTGAGATTATAATATATTAATGATTTATACAAATTCTTGAGTTTACCTGGAGCTTCAACATCATAAAAATCTAAATATATGAGCAAATTATCAATCGAGACGCCTCCCTTTATCGCTGCTGCCTATAATTCACCAGGATATATCCCATTAGTCGCTCAAAGCAAGACAAACTTGTTTACATAAAAAACCAACTCTTACTAATAAGTGTTCCAGGTGTTTTTTATAGACAGGTCGAACATTTTCACTTGGCTTCTGTCGACGGGGAATATTATACTTTGGATGATAAATCTCGAAATAAGTCGATGCCATTTCAAAATTGGTGAACGCGAAAAACTGCTCGAACAACGACAGGATAAAATAATTGAACAAATAATATCTTTTTTCATCAGGGCCATTAGGGGATGATTTGAGAGAAATCGTCTGTAGTTCAAAATGAGAAGGCTGATCTGATGAGATTGAAGACAAAAATATGATCAAGGCGAATTAGACGTTTACCTTGAGGTCAACCTCAATCAACGTTGCTAATAAATCGCACAGTTCAAGGACCTTCTCGATCACAGCCAAATTAAAGTTTTCCTCTGTATACTTTACGTTTGATGTAATTCTGAGAATGGATCGTAATAAATCGGGAATAAATTTGATCAAGTTCTTGCGTTCAAAAAGAGATAAAACTGTGGGAAAAGCAATCTCATTATATCATCACTCAAACTCTGCGTCGATTTTTTTTAATATCAACAAAAATAAAATCAAGTAATACCAATGACCAATGCATTAAATAATCCTAAAACTTCTTTCAAAGCTGTTTCCTCTGCTTCACAATCAAGACAACTAAAATTTTCCAGAATCAGGAGTAATGTCTCTCGAGGAGGATTATTCTTCGCGATTCCTTTCAATATTTCTTGAGCCACAGATGCAGTTTCTAATGATAAAGATAGGTAAGGAATTGTTATATTAAAAATCTCCCATGAGATTTGGTTGACCAATTTGCGCTATTAAACATGGGAAAATTTTAGTTTCGAAATCAAAGTTTAATATTAAAACCCTTTTTAGGTTCTCAATCACATTATTAAATGCTGCAACCTTTTCTTGATCTTGATCTGATAAAGGGATGATTCTATCTCTTAAACATGCGAGCATTTCGGCTTGTTCTTGGTGCGAAAGATGCGAAAGATTGGAAAATATTTCATTGAGTAAATTGGAATATTTTTTAAAGCATTCGATATCTTCATGATGTTCGATTTGCTTTTGATTTCATAAGATCATGTAAGTTGAAAAGATTTTTGTTAACTCTGTGACATAAATGAATTAGATATTAATTTTTGTATACCTGAAGGCAATCCTTGGTACCGTTTTCGACCGCACTTTTTAACTGTTCTAAACTTGACATAACTATTGGGCTTTTCGTTTGCTTTAGATTACTTGATTTTAAATCTGAAATTTAGAGTTACACTCCCAAAGTTTTAGCTGATAAAAATACTAATTAGTTGGTTAGCAATGCTTATCAATAAATCTACATAGTAATATTAGGTTAGTATTTTAAATTCTAAATTAGTTATATTACATCAAAAAATTTCCAATAAATCTTTTGCAAATTAATTAAAAAGTATTAGTTTAATTACTTTTTCTAAGGACAACACGTGTTGTGTTTATTTATACCATAAATAATTAAAAAACTAAAATAATAATAAATTATTAAACATAAATTTACATAATATGTATTGAAATAATTTAAATTAAAAAAATATAATAATAATTTAATTAAAAATTTTTTATATTTTTAATATCAATTTTTATAAACTACAATTTTTTTTTGCAATAATAAATATGATACAATCACAAATTTTGTTTTATTTTATTTTTTATTATTATTTAACAAGCACAATTCAATTATTACTTATTATAATACAATTACAAAAGATTTTAAAATCTGTATAACTTATATTTTTTTTACATATAACCAGTTACTTAAGTTAATTAAAACTATATTATACAACTATAGCATTAATAATATTAAAAAATTTGCAAAATTTCTTAAAAAACAATTGTAAATTAGCAATAAAACCAAAACCAATATAAATTTTTTTAATAAAATCTTCGATATAACTTAAATTCTTAAAATTAAATACAACAAAGTTATTAATAATTAAATAATTTTTTACAATTAATTCTAAGCTTAATATTTAATTATAATTAAATATAAATCTCTTTTTTTTATTGATTTTCTGATCATAATAAGAATTAAAAAAAGCTGAAAAAATATTTATTTTCTTTTTTTATCTTATTTTTTTGTAAATTATTTCTTTTAAATCATTTTTTTTGTAAATATAGATTTAACAAGCCTTTTTATTAACAGTTTAAATATTGACAAAACTAAAATAAAAAATAATTTTAATATTAAGAAAAAAAATATATACATTCATATATTTATAAAAGTACTAACAAAAAAACCAAAAACTTTATTAATATTCTTAACTTATCTGTTAATTTTTTGGTTATAAATATGTTTAAATTTGATAATAATTTAGTAATTAAGTCTTAAAACAATAAAATAAATAATAAAACAAATAGTATTAAAATATTAAAAAAATATATTTGATATTTAAACAAAGATTTATGTTTCTTAACTTTACACAAAAAAAAATCATAAAAAATTCTTTAAAGCAGAAATAAAAAAATTTTATTCCAATTTAAATTATTATAAATCTTATACTTATTAAATAGGTCAAAATTTGTTATAATTTTATTAATGCAATCATTGTAAATATAGTCAAAAAATCTTATAAATCTGTTATATATTTTTATTTTTTTTATATTATTATACAAATATATTTAATTTATAAAATTATAAGCTTTATACTAAATTTTTTTGCTTTTTTTAAAACATTTTTAATAATAAATTTAACAGCAAAAATAAAAAATTAAATAAATATTTTTTTAAAAACTGAAAATTTGTTTTTTTTTTAAAATATTATACTTATTGTAAACCAAAAAAATATGGTTAAATAAAACTTTTAAGAAAATTTTATATGTAGTTTTAATTAAAATAATAAGTTTAGTAATAGTTAAAATATTTTTTTATTAATACAGTTTTAAAATTATTAATATTTAAGTTTTTTTTCAAGCATTAGAAATTATTTTTTATATAAAACACCTATTTAATAAGATTAAAAGCAAGTTTAAAACAATTTTATTATTGTGTTTCTATATTTTATTAAAAATATCAAACAAACTTATAGTTTTTTTATTTAATAAATTTTTAACAATTAATAAAAACTTAATTAAACCAATTTTTTTTATAATATCAAAAAATATATTATTATTAATATAGTTAAAAAAAGCAAATTATTATTGTTAATATAAAAAAATATTATTTTTAACAATACATTTTTTAGTCTAATGTTTTATTATTAAATTTATTTTGTTTTTAATTTAATTTAATATCAAAATTAACTTATTACTATTATCTAATTAATCTAATATAATTTTTTAAAAAAATTTTTCCAATATGTTTTTAATTATGTGTTTTTTGTTTTCAGTAAAATTTTTTATATACTTAACAATAACAGTTTTAATGTAATAATATTTGGCAAATTTAAATTTAAATATTTTATAAAATCTATAAATCTTTTTAAAACAAGCTAAAAATTGTTTAATATTAGTTTTATTAAAATTATTTTAAAAATTTTTCTAAATTTAATAGTCTAAACCAAATTCAACTTAATATATTAATTTAATAAGAATTAAAGTTTATTTAAATTATTCAACTTAAATGTTTTTAAAATTCTAAACCAACAACTTTATTTTAAAAATTTTAGAAAAAATAGTATTTTTAATAATTTTATTATTCTAAAATTATATCATAAAAAGTATAATATTAGTAATAAAACTTATTATATAATAAAATAAAAATTATATTTTATTGAAATTTTTACTTATCTTATATTCTTTAAAATCATTTACAATATTCAATATAATATTTAAAAATATATTATTAAACTTAGTTTAAATATTCTTATTAATACTATTAACTTTGTATTTTTATTTGTTTTTATTAGTTTATTTAAAATTAAATTTTAAAAATTTTTATTAATTAAGATAAAATTAAATCAAGTTAAAACTTTGTTAAAAAAAAAACTATTAAATAAATTAAAATAATTCAGATTAATAATTTTTCTAAATTTAACATAATAATTAATATTATTTTTGTTAAAATTACTTATAATAATTATAAATATGCTATTTTTTAAAGCTTTAATTATTATTAAATTAATATTATAGACTTAAACAAGTTTTTTTTTTAGTAAAACGCTAGTATATAAATTAAAAATTACAATTAATAAATTATTTTTATACAACAAACATAATAACAAAAACTATTTAAGAAATTTTATAATCTTATATATATACTGTTACCAGTAAAATTTTAGCTATTAATTAGCATAAAGTTACTTTTATAATTTCTATTATTAATTAGTATATATTATTATCATTTTAATTATTACTTATTATTTTATTAAACTATCAAATATTATCATTCAATTAATAATCCGATTTGTATCATAAAAATTAAGATGATCAAATTACACAATACCCTAAACCATTTAATATTTAAAAATTCGCCGAAATTAGTAAAAATTGGCTGAAATAATCAATAGTTTGTAAAAATAACTTGTAGTTTGCCAAAATGTATCTTTAGTTTGCTAAAATTATAGTAAAAAGAAAAGTGCAAGTTCAAAAACTAATATTACAATAAGTTGTATAAAAGAAGAGCTTTTCTCTTTAAAAAATGTATCTTACCATAATATCTTACTCTTTAGATATCTTAATTAGAAACAAATCATCTTTTACATATTTTTACAAAATAAAAATTAAAATTAAATATATGAAAACCAAATTCTTAACTATTATACTTGAAATTTCCTTGGAACAACTAACATTTTGAAATTGATTAGCTACCAATTTCAGTAATCTGTTAGTGATTTCAGGCTTGGATAGAAAACGTTTCCCTTATTAAAATTCTATTTCTTTTATATTTTTTTATTTTCTTTTACTTTCTTTATTATATTTATTAGAATAGCTTACAGACAAAATTTCTGTAGAAGAGTTGACTTTCACAGCAAAGTAACTACACATTTTTAGTAAGCTTCTAAACAAACAATTTCTGAAAAAGAGTTGATATTTACTACAATGTAACTACACAAAACAACTGGCACAGAATTGGCCATTCCACTTATAAGCCCAGCAGTTCAAATTATAAAAAATAATTTGAAGATAAATTCAGTTATTGAAGGTTCAACTACTTCCAAAAAAACGTGAATTCACAACTAATAAACATTAACAATATTCAAGAAAAGAGACCAAAAATCTCCAGTAATATTTGGTATTCTTTTATAAAAACAACACAGCAACAACAAAATTCAAAGTGGCAACCACACTAGACACAACAACTTTAGAGTATTATCAGTCAATTTACACTTACTGCAAACAAAGATTCAACATCCAAGATAGAATTGAAATTTTCAAAAAATCATTATACTAATATATTGAGAACTATATCAACAATTATATTTTTGAAAACTACAATATTTTAGAAATTAAAAGCAATCTTTACAACAATTTATTGCACCATTTACACTTGGGAACTAAAGACCTTAACAATAAAATACTTAACACCTATTTTCAAAAACTCAACTTTAATATTATTTAATCTTGTGAAAAAAAATATCTAATACAGTACAAATACTCTTTTAATTTTAAATTAGAACCAGAAAATAGCAACAACAGAAAGCAAAAGAAAACATTTCGAGTTAGCTATACAATTCACAACACACTAAAAACAACTGCCAAACACTTACAAACACCTGAGCAAGGAACCAATGTCAAATTACCACTTTCTATTACATCATTTCCAATTTTATTTGCTTAATTACAAATACCAAATTCACCACTTATCTATTTCTCAAGACTAGAAAATTTTCAGTTACCTAAAAGTCTTACTCAATAGCAAGAACTAATATTAACCAACACCAATCTTCTTGATTACTTACAAGAAAACCAAAGTAATCATTCAAAGAACTTGAAAAGTAAAAAAACTGAATTAGAACAAAAAAAAACTACTGAAAACAAAGAAGAAATAATAACTGCTTATATTGTAAAAATTCCTAAATTCACTAGTAAAAATAATAATACTAGTCCACAAGAATGGCTTAATAAAGTCCAGAAACCAAAAGATGCAAATGGATGAAATACTGTAAGAATGCTTAAAGCTATTCCCTATTTTCTTTAAAGAACAGCAAAAAAATGGTTTGAAAACTTAAAAAAACTATTTGAAAACTGGCAAGCATTTAAAGATGCTTTCTTACAACAATTTACCAACAACAATACCTCTATTACTTTTTAAAATTGCTTTTGCAATATTAAACAAAAAACATCTAAAACTGTTATGATTTATCTTAGGAGATTCAACAAACTTTTTCAATGAATTTAACAATTGGAAACTAATGAATACTATTCCAATACCCAGATTTTAGATCAGTTTATAGCAGAATTGAAAGACAAATTGATCAAAAAAGTTTGTCTTCATGTTCTAGCAAACTTAGCTACAGCTATTAGATATATAAAAAACTATGAAATGACAATAAAAAAAGCAAACTATACCAAACTTGTAAATCTTGCTATTGAAGAAATCAGCTTAGCAGCTAAAAAAAAAATAGACCAACTTACAAAAAAGATTGAAAGTTATTTTACCAACTAACAGCAACAGCAACAGCAACAACCACAAAGATATTAGCCACTTTAATAACAAAATCAAAACAACTACACACTAATACCAAACAACTAATTTTAAAGCTGTCATTATTGTAGAATTTTAGGACATTAAAAATGAGATTGTAAAAAATTACAGTGAGACCAACAAAACAGAAGTAATTAACATTACTCTTTACCACAGCAATCTTATTATCAACCTCTGCCACCAACTTATTATCTACCAAGACCACAAAATCAAAACAGTTACTATCAATCTGCTTTAGAACCAATGCAACAACAATATTAACAGTTTTTACCAGTTTAGCAATATCAATCACCATTCACTCCACAATATCAAATATCTGCTCAAAAATTGGTTCACCAAAACCAATTCATTCCTCAAAATCAATTTCAGAATAATAACAACAGAATCAATCTAAATAACCAGTTGGTTCTCCAAAATTCTGGTTAACAAAGACCTAATCACTATTACACTCAACTCAGTTATTTTACAATGCCTGAAAAATCGGATGTTTAATAGACTGCACTTTCTAAAAGTAAAGCTGCAACACCAAAATCAAATCTTTTCAACAATATTATTTTACCAGCCCAAATTGCCCAAAATGCCAATCTTTCAGATATATTTCCATTTGAATTTGAAGCCAATAAATCACCATTCTTGTTTAGTAATACAGTAGTTAATGAACAAAAAACAATTACAGTTATGTATACTAAAGCTGAAGTAAAAGAAAAACCAATCTATTTAAATCTAAACAGTGAATCTGCTGGTAGTATTATCATCTACCAACTAATACAACAACTTCAACAAACTGTTGACAGACCAGCTCAAACTGTAATTGTTATAGCTAATAGTATAAAAAAACCCCAGCAGAAAAAATTAACAACTTTTCATTTATCATCAATAGAATTACTATTCCAGTTAAAGTTTTAGTTATAAATGCACTCTAATACTAAGCTCTTATCAGAAATGATTGGCTTTTCAAGGCCAATACAAATCTAGATTGGAAAACCCAAGAACTAAAAATTTTATACCAAAGACAATACACCAGAGTACCTGCCATTTGTGATACTTTTAATAAATAATCTGAAAAAGCCCCAGTATTTGAATTTGAAAAGAAGAAAAAAATCCTATTACTGAAACATATATGGCTCTTGGATTAACATCTAATTGAACTGAAGAGACAGAACAAGAAATCTTTGAAGAAACCAAAGGATAGAATGTTGTTTGATACTCTATACCAAAATTATAAAAACAACCACTTTATATTTTACTTAAATGTAAAGATTGCAAAAAAAAACTTTTATTAATAGAAGCATGCATATTCCCAGAAGAGGAATATGAAACACACATCTGTTACTACTATAAAACATGCCATAGAGAACGATTTGGATATTCCAAATGAAGTGGAAAATGGAACAACACTTTTTGTCTTATATGTGAAGATATGTTACCAAAAGAGTGCAACTGAATTGATGTTGCAATAAGAGAAGGAGTATGTAACCAAATCTGCCAATATACCCTATTAATTTCAGAAAAAATCAGAAGAGAAACACTCTTTAATGCAGCATACAACAGTGCTCTCAACAAACTCTATCATTACTCTTACAATGCTAAAATAATCTTTGATTTAGCAATAGCTTTAATCAATAGAGCCATACAGGAAGATGTCTGCCAAATAAAAAAAGCTGAATACATTGAATACACAATAAAATTAGCTGGATTCAACTATAAAGATAAAGTAAAAACATATTACCAAATTGCAAGCCACACTTACCCAACTCAAGAAGCTTAAATTTAATGATTAAAACAAATAAACATTCAATTGTGTAAAAAATACATCATGCCTTGTAATAATAAATAGTGTTTAGAATGCTATGCTCTTAGTATTCTCTTATCTAGCAAAGATAACCAGAAAAAAATTGAGTTTGGAGAACCTAAGCCAGAAAAAAAAATTGTAACAACTTCAATTTATCTTACTAAGAATTAATCAGCTTTACAACTTAAATATTTCGACAATAATAGTCAAAGAATCAAGTCTGAAAAAGCTTATGAAATTGATGCAAAATATAACCTACAATATCTTGACAAAGACACTTTGGTCCTCCAACCAAAATTTTTAACAAAAATCAATCTCAGAATTGCTTTTGAAATACTACCAAAAGCAATAATTCAAATTGTATCCAAATCATCATTGGCAAGCAAAAGAATCAATGTTAAAGGAAAAGTTATAAATGCAGAATACATTGAAGACATTACCATTATGCTATAGAATAAAACTGAAAAACTATTTAGAATAGAACACATTAAAAAGATTGCTCAAACAATTTACCTACCTTTAATTAATATTTCAGAGTTGCAATCAGTTAGTAACAAAGAACAATTAAGCAAAAATGAAAGAAAAATACAAGGTTTTGGTTTAACTGGACAATTCACAATTCTAGTAAACATAATTCTTAATGCACAGAATGAATCTTACCAGATTCTTCAACTTTTCTAATCCATTATTATTTCATTTTTTAAAGAACATCACGAAATTTACACTTGCTCAAAACCCACTACTACCCAACAAATCTTTGAATCCAATGAACAAATCTGTTTAAGACATGAAATCTCAATTCCAAATGTTTATATACCAAAAAAATAAAAAAATCTTGAGTTATATTCTACAATCCTAACAATTACTCTATTGTTTTATTAAATAAATTAGAAATTGGAATTATATATAACAACATTTTTCAAGATGAAAACCCTCAAATTGTCTTTAATTTTATCGAAATTGTAAGACATATACTACTTTCTAACCCAAACATTATCTTTACTACTGAAAACTACCATTTTTTGAAAAAAAAACTCTCTTGTATCAACATGGGTCCCTTAGAATCCCAACAACAAAGACAATTGAAACAGCTAATAGCTGAATTCATTAATATATTTGCAAAAAACAACAATAATTTGAGAAAAACTGATATTGTTCAACATTAAATCCACATAGGAGATGCTCTACCAAAATAACAACAAATCTATCAAGTTCCACCTGCCAGCCATCAATTTATTAGAAAAGAGGTCCAAAGAATACTTAATAATGGATTAATTCAATCATTAAAAAGTCTATAAGTCTTACCAGTAGTTTTAGTTAAAATGAAAAATGAAAAAATCAGATTTTGTATTGACTATTGCCAATTGAACAGTGTGACAATTGAAGATGCTTACCCTCTTTCAAAAATCAATAACATGCTAGATGCTCTAGGAAAAGCTAAGTTCTTTTCAACTTTAGACTTGGAAAGTGAATACTGGCAAGTTGAAATAGACCCAAAAAATTGCTCTAAAACAGCATTTACCATCCAAGAAAAAAACTATGAATTTAATGTTATGCCTTTTGAACTCTATAATGTACTAGCAACATTCCAGCAACTCATAGATGTTGTATATGAAAGACTCTTATGACAATTAGTAGTTGTCTATTTTGATAATACTGATATGTATTCACCAAGTTTTAAAGCTTATTTTATTTATCTGTAAGAAGTTTTTCAACAATTATAGAAAGCAGAATTAAAGTTAAACATTGAAAAATGTCATTTTGGAAAAACAAGTTTAATTTTTCTTGGACATATTGTTAACAAAGATGAAGTCAAACCAAATTCTAAAACAATCAGTGCTGTCAAAAACTTTCAAACTTCCAAAAATACCACAAAGCTACAAGAATTTGTAGAATTAGCCTCCTACTATTAGAAATTCATAAAAAAATTCTCAGAAATTGCCAAACTACTCAATTATCTTACCAACAAAAATGTGTTATATCAATAGACTGAAAAACAACAGAAGTCTTTGAAACCCTCAAAACAAAATTGACAACAGCTCCAGTTCTTATTTACCCAAACTTCAACAAATAGTTCTAACTAGTTACTGATGCTTTACATATAGCATTTGGTGCCATTCTATCACAATTAGATAAAAATAGCCAAGAACAAGTTATTGTTTATACCAGTAAGACACTCAAACCAACAAAACTCAAATATGACTCAACTAAATTAGAAGCTATTACAATCATTTGGGCTCTTAAATACTTTCAACAATACTTGAGGAATGGAAAAGAATTTGACATTATAATTAACAATATTGGCCTTAAATGGCTCAATAAAAAAAAACTAAACAAAGTGTCAAACAGTCTTAATGGAATAATTTCTTAACAGACTACAAGTATATTATACATTACAAACCAGAAAAATTACACACCAATGTTGATAGCCTTTCAAAAATAAAACAAAATTAACACCAACAACAATTTCACCACAACTTACCAATCTACCAACAAAATAACCAAACAACAATAGATTTCAGAAATTACAACAACATTAAAAACTATTTGGAGACTTTTATCATGTCAGAAAATTGGTTTTCAAGTAAAAAACATCGGTTACAACATCAATCAAAACAATATTTTATATACTACAACAAAATTTATTATAAAAATTGCAAAAATCCAAACCAATTACTCAGATTAGTACAAAAAAATAAAAAAAAAACAATTCTATATAACATGTACACAGATTTTTCTTCAACATACTTGAAAAAAGATAGAACAATTCAAAAAACCCTTAAATATTATTTTTAGCTCTACATATAAAAAAACATTTAACAATATGTAGAATTTTGTAATAGTTGTTAAAAAAGAGAAAGAACTTGCCTCATGGAATCTTTAAATCCAATCAAAGTTGAACAATCTTTTGACAGAATTAGAATTGATTTAATTAGACTATTACCTATTACAACCCAAGAAAATTGTTATATTGCAGTTGCAGTAGATTATCTTACCAAATGGCTTAAAGTTAGAATCATCCAAAGAGCAGATACAAAATTAGTAACAAATTTCATTTATGAAGACATTATTTGTAGACATAAATGTCCAATTGAACTTTTATCTAATCAAGAAACACATTTTGTAAACAACTTGATACAAGAAATTTGTGAATAATTTAATGTCAAAAGATCTCTATTATCACTTTATTACTCCCAAACAAATAAACTTGTAAAACGTTTTAACAGAACATTGTGTAAATTTTTAGCCAAAGTCTTAACTGATTTTGAGCAGGAATGAGATATATTTATTTTATTAGTGTTACTAACATACAAAACACTAAAACAAAATACTATGAAACACACACTATTTAATCTTACTTATGGAAAAACAACAATATTACCAATTAATTTCACAGTGGAAACACATCCAGTGCAACCAATCAATAAAAAAAACTTTCAAAAAACACTTCAAAGAAGAGTCTACACTTTTCTTAGTACTCTGAAAGAAAAAAGACAAATAACAGCCACTCATATTAAACACTCTCAAGCTCAATAAAAAGAAAGACATAACAACAAACTGCTACCAATTACCAATGAATTTAAAGTTGGAAATAAAGTTTTCTTATACAGAACTAAAACTGAAAAACAATAAAGTAAGAAATTTGAATATAAATGAGATAGACTATTTTATATTCATAAAATCTTAGACAATAGATCATACAAATTAAAACTTAATAACAAAATACTAACAAAAGTTGCATATAGAGATTGATTAAAACACTATTATTTCAAAACAAATTCTGAACCATTAATTTTACAAATTGGTACACATTCTTCTTTAATTAATCCTAAAGATATTTCTTAAAATTTAGAACCAATAGTTATAATAGAACAATAACCAAACTTGGACACTTAATTTAACATTTTTATAACAATCCCTTTAATAATACACAAAATGTAAAACAAAAATAGTAAATAATTACAAAAAACACCCAACTCCAAAAAACAAATAAAATCTTATATTCAAAAATTATTTTTTTTATTTTTTTTAAAAGTTTTATTTATTAGTTAGTTATTTTATTATGATTATTCTTCAAAATATCCTAAAAATTAATATTAGCTTTGAAAACACTTTTTAATTTATTTATAATGATTAATAGAAGTCAAATTAATTACATTCAAAAAGAAACCACAGCACCAATAGTAAATAATTCTTAGAATTATTACTCTTATAGAAGAAATACAAGAAGTTATTCTGAAATTCAATTACCAGAACTTTTAAAGCAAGCATTAAAAAAAAACCTTTTATTTGCCTCTATTAACATTTCACCAAATACTATAATTTAACAAAAACTTTTACTATTTCTCAATAAACAGAACAATAACTATACTCTTATCTATATATATTTTCATATTGGAAAAACACTTTATGAACGAAAACTGGAACTTAAAACAACAAACATCACTCTTGAAGCTATATAAAAACAAATTCACAATGAATTCAAGACAGCAGCTGGACCAATAAACACTTACTACAAAGTTAAAACAGCTTTTAAACTCTATAACTTATTTAATACTTGTGAAAATGTCTTACAAAATCCAATACTTTATCCAATAAAGATTCAGTACATTGGAAAGCTTACAGAACTGAAATTTCAACAATTTTCAGACCAAATTACTTTAATTATCTTGGATTACTATCTTAATATTACAGATAGTACTTGGACTTCAATGAAGCTTAGTTTTGAGAAAGAGATTATGTTACCAGTAGAATTTTAGCTATTAATTAGCATAAAGTTACTCTTATAATTCCTATTATTAATTAGTATATATTATTATTATTTCAATTATTACTTATTATTTAATCAAAATATCAAATATCATTATTCAATTAATAATCTAATTTGTATCATAGAAATTAAGATAATAAAATTACACAATATCTTAAACCATTTAATATTCAAAAATTCGGCAAAATTAGCAGAAATTGGCCGAAATAATTAATAGTTTGTAGAAATAACTTGTAGTTTACTGAAATATATCTTTAGTTTACCAAAATTATAGCAAAAAAAAAAGTGCAAGTTTAAAGACTAGTACTATAACAAGTTGTATAAAAAAAGCTTTTTTCTTTAAAAAAATGTATTTTACCATAGTATTTTACCCTTTAGATATCTTAATTAGAAACAAATTATCTCTTACACATTTTTACAAAATAAAAATAAAAATTAAATATTCAAAAACCAAATCCTTAACTATTACACTTGAAATTCTCTCAGAACAACTAACATTTTAAAATTGATTAGCTACCAATTTCAGTAATTTGTTAGTAACTTCAGGCCTGAATAGAAAACGTTTCTCTTGTTAGAATTCTATTTCTTTTACTTTTCTTTTATTTTTTTTTACTTTTTTTATTATAATTATTAAGGTAGCTTACAGACAAAATTTCTGTAGAAGAGTTAACTTTTACAGCAAAGTAACTACACATTTTTAGTAAGCTTTTAGATAAGCAATTCCTAAGAAAAAGTTGATATTTACTATAACATAACTACACAAAACAACTGGCACAGAATTAACCATTCCACTTATAAGCCCAGCAGTTCAAATTATAAGAGATAATTTGAAGATAAATTCAGTTATTGGAGGTTTAACTACTTCCAAAAAAACATAAATTCACAACCAACAGGCATTAACAACATTTAAGAAAAGAGACCAAAAACTTCTAATAATACCAGAACTGAATTTTAAATATTTTTTTTACTTCTATTGCTACTGCTATATATACATAGTTGGTATTATACAAAATTTCTGAAATTCTGCAATTTTTTTAAAGGAATTCTGGAATTCTGTGATTTCTTATGAAAAATTCTGGAATCTTGCAATTTCTTTAGAAAAATTCTGGAATTTTTCTGTTATTATATTTATTTCTAATTGGCTATTTTTCTAACTATATACTACTTCTACTTTTTATAAGTAATACTACTAATATCATATAATTAATTACTTTATTTTTAGATAGTAATTATTAATCACTTTTAATAGTTATATAAATAATAACTTTTTTAGCTATAAAAATATATAATTAAAGTAATAAAATAAAATTCACTATTAATTACTTTTTTTTATATTATTTATTTACTTTTCTCTATCTTTAAGTATCTAAACATCTTGAAATAAAAAATTATTTGTTGGTATTTACATATCTATTTTTTTTTTGATTTGTATTGTTAGATTAATCTTAAAAGTAATTGCTTGCTCTTGTAATTTATTGAATAAAAAAACGATTAAAAAACACAACAATATTATTATTAATTTTAAAAATCATTAAGTTAAAGCATAAAATAATAGCAGTAGTGTTATTTTATTGACAATTATAAATTATTTCTCTATTTTCAGATTTTCAAAAAAGATTAGCAACTGTAATTTCTATAAGACTAGTTATGTATATTAAATTTATATATATTTAATTTGCTCTTTTATTGTAATTTTTCTTTAATTATTTTTATTATTTTACAACTTTGTTTTTATTTGCTATCTGTTAGCTTATTACTTTAATTTGTAACAATATTTTAATCTTAAGTAAACTATTTTTAAGTAATATTAACCAACAAAATTATAAGTTTTTTGCATATTTTATAGAACCAATAAAAACTTATAATTTTTTTTTAGTGTATTTTTTTTTATTGAATTAATAGCAAAAATTAATAATTAAGTTATAATATTTTTTATAATTAAAAAACTATTATCACAAAAAATATTAAATCTGTTATAAGCCAAAAAAATTTTATTAAAAAAAATCTTAAAAAAACTTTTTTTTATTTATATATCTTAAAAATTATTAATATTTAAACTTTTTTAAGACTAAAAAACTGATTTACTTATTAAATAAAAATTCAAAAAATTCAAAATTATTTTTAAAATTTATTAATAATATTAAACAAGTTAGCAGTCTTTTTAAACAAGTCTTTAATTATATTCAATATTTTCTTATATTTAATAATTTTTATAATATTAAAAAAGATTTTATTATCAATATAAGTTAAAAACATATACTAATAATATTATATAACAAAAATATTATTTAAAACTAATTACTTTTTTGTTTAATTTTTTATAATTTTATTAATATTAGCTTTTTTTTAACAACTAAATAATTTAAAACCTGTAAAATAGATATTTCAAAATGTTTTTGATAGTATGTTTTTTATTAATAGTAAAATCATCTATTTAATAAATAATAACAAATTAAATTTTGGATTTTTCAGTCTAATAAAATTTAATAAGCTTAAATACATAATAAAATTTTCTTATATTAGATAAAACAAATCTAATATTATTAAAACTAATATTTAAATTCAACAAAATTCAAATCTTTAAAGTTTTTACAATATTAAAAAAAATTCACTAATCTATTAAAAAACAAATTTATTATTAAATTTTAAATATAATACTTTAACAATTTTAAAATCAGAATTTTTAACTTATAAAACCTAAAAAATATTTTAATAAAAACATTATTATATTTTTTATGCCATATATTTTTTTTTATTAAAACATTTAATAATGTTATAGATAATTATTTGAGTCTCAAAGCAAATAACAAACCCATAACTTGGTGCTCAATTGATAGTTGATGTTGGCAATTTCTGAAGGTGTGGTGTCTGAAGGTTTTAATTAAGTTCTTTGTATAATAAACAGAGATTCAATTGATAGTTTTATCCATAGCTTTCCGAAACTGCAGTTTCATCAATTTTTTTCTCAACATGATGGCTGGTAATCCTTCTGGTAAGATATCCTCAATTCAAAGTGTCTACCTTTATTCCTGGGTTTTTTACCAGTGCTATATTCTGATGTCAGTACCTCCATATGTAAATCCTTTTAATTAAGTTAACAAACAACAGAGAAAATAAAGCAAGAAAAAAAAATAAAAAAAATAAGAAAAATAAGCCAAGGCAATTTGCACATTAGTATCTCATTAATAGCCATGATCAAGAGCTATTGTTCTAATGTGGTTAAGTATCAATTATTATCAACATAAAGTATTGATAGTAAAGAATAAATTTGAGATAGTGAATAATTATTTATTAATATTTGCAATATAGAAGGTTGCTTAAATCAAATCTAAACTGAGAGGTCTTGAGAATTCTAATAATTATGACTTGCAAGTCTAATTGACTCTAAGAGTCCTATTAACTCTGGAAGTCTAATTTTCTAGCTTTTAATACTACTACTATATATACCTAATTTATGTTCTATGAAATTGCTCACATTCTCAAGCAATGTGCTATAATTTCTTGAGCAATGCTCACATTGCTGAGCAATATGCTTACATGCTAACTACTACTCTCTTATTGGTCTATTATTTTTCTATATCTGTTTTCTTTATGAGTAATAATAAGCACAGTCTAATTACTATCTAAAGATATAAAATCAGACAAGATTCTTAGTTAAGTATGGCTTATGCACTTTCTATATATAACCAGCTACTCAAGCCAATTAAGATGATATTATACACCTAAATTGTCTATCAAAAAAATATCATGCAAAAAACCAAAACCTAATCTAAATAGACAATAACATAAACCAAAGCAAACATGAATACCCAATCTAACACCAAAACTGTAATATAAATCAGAAGACCACAAGAACAACAAACCAGATACCAAAAGAACAACAGAATTATCATAAAGCAAAAAATTGTGTTTTTTATAGAAAGATCTAAGCTTAGCCACTGGCAGCCAAATATTATGCCTGTAACTTTTAGCAAGACCCCAAATCAATTTAATGACTACTGCTTTATTATTAGATTTAGCACCCAAATATTGTACAGTATTAATTATCCAACTTTTTAACACAAAACTTTTAGCTAGTGTTGTATATAAATTAATTAACTATTTAGTTTTATTTAGAGACAAAAAAATCACACTACCATTGGCAAAAGTACTACATAGCTTATTTTATTTTAACAATATGTCCAACAATAAATTTTTTTTAGTACCACTATTATATATATATAAGAATATATGATTAAAATTCTTTATTTTTTCATATTAGATGCAAGCCACATTAGGATACTTGGAATTATACAACTTTTTTCTCTTAGCCATAAGCAATTAATAGTGCAAGATTTTTATAAGATAAAACTGAAGCATAGCTAAAAATATGTTGGTGTAATCAGAGTGAACTTTGCCATTAGAATGCCAAACACTAAAAGTTTTGATTATATCAAAACTATTATTAATATCTATACCCATAATGTTGTCAACATATCTGAATTCTTATCTAATAAAGTCAACTGTCTTAAACAAACTTTTGACAAAATAATGAGCATTTCTAAAGACAGATCTGTTTTTAACATTAAGAAAATAATATGGTATACTAAGAGATAGTATGAAACTAAAAACAGTTACAGTATTGGCATAAAAATTGGCATGCTTATTTCTAACAATGTCAAAATAATTTTTAACTTTTTTCTATGTAACCAGTAATCCATTTTTTGAAATAATTTGGTGAATATGCTTCTTCTTAATCCAACACTTACTGTAAAAATTGAAACCAAGTACACTCAAGCCAAAGTTACATATATTCAAAAACACTTAGCTGTCTATAAATAAGATAACAGAACTGGAAACAAATATACAATCCAATGCAAGAACAATAGTCTGTAGTTCCACTAAAATTGAAAACAGCAAACCATTTATTTTGACTTCAACACTAATATTAATAGCTGAGAAATAGACAGCAATACTACTACAAATACTTATTAAATCCAAATTTTTGATAGAACTATCTGTGTAAATTTTTACAGATCCTGATTTGAAACTTAGCAAATAAACATAAACATAACCAAGATTACAAAAGAAGTTAACAGAAGTAATACAAGAAAAAAGCATCACATTACTAGCCAAACTGTCATTTCTAATAAACTCTATTAATAATTTGAATCAAACAGGAACTAGATCTCTAAGATCCAGTTTCTTCTACCTATAAAAAGTGTTCTATATAAAGCATATGTTATAATGATTTAAAATTTGGTTTACAAATATTATGCTGTATTTTTTAAGAGAACCAACCATATTTAAATAACTATTTAAACTCAGTATGTTCAAAACTACAACACTATTTCTAGCCAGAAAAACATCAAACAGAATATTACTTAAAAACAGATTGCACAAAGCTAAAACACATATTGTATCTGTTAGAAAGCAAATGTTATAATTTAATAAATATTTTATTAATTAAAAAATATACAATTTTTTAAATAAAATTTTTTTAATAAAATTTTTTTAATTATTTGAGCAGTAAATAAAAAAAATTAATAAAAAATAATACAACATATTATTAAAAATTTTGAAATTTTTTATAATAATAATAATTATATTAAAATTAATTTTAAACAAAAAAAACTTTTATTTAAAGTCAAAAAAAGTGCTTTTTAATAATTAAAAACTGTTTTATATTTATAATACTTAAAAAAAATATTATTTATGTTTTTTTTATATATAATTAATTATTTAAATTAATTAAAACTATATTATATATTTATAATATAAATTTTTTTAATAAACTTACAAAATTTGTCTAAAATTAATTACAAATCAGTAATACTGCCAAAATTAATAAACTAATTTTAAATAAAATTTATATTATAAACAAAATTTCATAAATTAAATCTTATTAAATTATATATATTAATTAAATTTGAATTAATAATAATAATTAAATTTTTTTTTATATTTAATTTCTAACTTAAAAGTTAGCAACCAAATATTTATTTTACAATATATAATAAAACTCTAAACAAGATTTACAATACATAAACCAACTTTAATTGTATTTTTAAATATTAAAAGTAATTCAAAAACCCAATTCTTAAAAATAAGTCTCTAATATTAAGCATATATACATAATTATTAACAGCAATATTATAAAACAATTAAAAAACAGAGATATTTACAAGTATTTTATCTGTTAAAACAATGCATTTATTGAATTTTTATATTTTATATAGTATTTTTAACAAAAATATAAACAATATTAATAAATAACTATAAATAAATTATTTTTATATTTTAAAAATAAAATAAAAGGCTTGATAATTAATAAAACAATAGTTTAAATATATTAATTATGTATTGTTATTTATTTAAAAAACAATAGCATATATATATAAAAGTAATTTTAATTTTTTGGAAAAATAATAAATACTTTTTAATAAAATTTATTTTTTAATAAATATTTGTATTTAATTATAAATCTTAATTTTATGATTTGAAATATTAATTTCTAATTTTCAATTAATAAAATTTTATATTTAAACATTATTTTCAAATACAAACACTCAAACATTTATAAAAATTAAGCAATTACATAATTTTGATATGTAAATTTTTTCCAAGAAAATAAACTCGTAAATAAATAAATAAAACAGATATTCAAATATAAAACAAACACCATTTTAAAATGTGATTTAAATACATATTTGCTTATTCAGAAATTTCATTTTTTTGCCTGCCTATTATATATATAAAATTCAATTGCCACGAGAATGGCGAGTCAATTTTCAAAAGAATGTCTTTCCAACATGTTTGAGTTTTGCGACGAAAAAACTTTATATTATTGTCTTTTTGTGAATCATGAGTGGTTGGTTGCTGCCGTCCCTACATTATGGGCAGACCCGTTTGGTGAATGCCTCTCACCCTTTGATGAGGATGAGGAGGTGGAACGCTTTGAGCGAAAGTCAATATTTCTCATTAGAACTTATGTATCATGTTTATCCGAGAACATAAGGGTATCTTTGTTTGGAGAAAACTCCAAAAACACCATGCCTACATCGATCAAACCAATGTTTGATTATGGGTCATTCCTTCAAAATCTCGATTACTATCAACTCTATAACTTGGTTGGGCTTTGGTTAGAAGAAACACAAATGGGTCTTGGGGCTCAAAAGAGCAATACTTCAAAATGTGATTTGCAGAACAGGTTGCAAACCAAAGTTACTCGAGAACTTTGTAGGTTGTTTGTGGCCCAATCAATCGGAATTAAGCAACTTCGTTTACATACCAAGCTACGAGGACCATTTGGCTTCGAGTCAGCCCCGGCAATTGTGTTTACCGAATTTCCTGGTGCTGTGAAGGCGTTTGATCAACTGGAATATCTTCAATGCATAGTAGAAAAAAATTTCTCCGAAGTTTTCGGTGGATTAGCAAACATCTGTCATAATATTCGCGATGTGGAGGTCATAGAATATAGGCAAGACAATCAGGATTTCGCGAATCTTATCGGTGCACAAAAAAGGTTGACTGGTTTGGATTTTTTTAGCGGAATCTCTCAAACCCCTCTTATCACTCAGTCACTTGGGGTGAAGGCACATTCACTTCTGGAACTAAGGCTTACTGGTAATCACTCCATCCCCCTCAACATATTTAATACCTCCCAGAGTTTATATTCGCTGGAACTGGTGGGCGATTATAAGATTGCTGATTTTAGAAAGTTGTCAGAATCATCGTTTAAATGTCTGCATTCATTATCACTTTCTCTTGAAAATATGCATATCAAGGAATTAAAAACCATTTTGAGAAATACTCATGGGAATCTAAAAGATATTGACATTACCTGGAATTTACCTCTTAGCCCAAAAGTTTGTGAACAAGTTATTGAGGCAATTCGACACTTTTGTCCAGGAGCTTTGTCCCTTGAATTGTCTTTGGAGCAGGAAGCCATGAAAAAAATCCCATCTCTCCTGAAATCTTTGACTTCTCTCGAATCACTGACTATTATAGGAAAGTATGAAGAAGAAAACATGGGCTTCAAATTCAATGATCTTTTAGCCGAAGTTGGGGACAATCTCCCTTGCTCACTACACGTACTTGACTTAAGTGAAAGTTGCTGGATTATAGACGGTCCTGAATTAGAAAATTTCCTTACTCAATGTGAAGTTAAATTGAATGTTCCTTTATATTTAGAACTTTCTCATATGACTGATGAAATTCTAGAGATTGGCAGACGCTATCAAAAAAAAGGTATCCTAAGGGAGAACGAGTGCATGAAAACTTACATTCCCAATCAAGGTATCAGAATAGAAATTGGGGATCTTGCTCCATTTACTGAAGAATGAAAGACACTTATTTAGAGATTGATTGCATACGTCACGCGTCATTTAGAGTTCATCATCGTTGGCAATCCTTAAGAGGCATGAAAACCCGACTGCATCTCAGAGTAAAGCATAACTGGATAATTTTCCAAAATATCTTTCATTTCATCCTTATGTACTCCCTTTTGCATTTTCTCAATATAGAACTCAAAATTATAAAATAAATGTTCTGGGAAGACTTTTATTGGATATGAATCTAAACTCAACAACAAATCTTAGCTTGCATTTACTCTTCAAAATTTCTAATTTTCATGTAATATTTATAAAAAACTTCTATTTGAAACTCTCGTTGAATGAAACCCCCAAAATGTTTGCGGGATTTACTAGTGGCAAGAAATTTTAAATCGATCATAATTTCTATTATGAAGCCGCTAATTCCTTGCTCCCTTACCATCTCGACTCCCATGACTAGAATGATGATGGTGGGGATGATGATGACGTCTTTCAGCTGATCTTGATGAGGTGGAGGAAGACGATGTAGCAGGTGGCCTAGATAGAGCGGGTACATCCCACTTACTTGTGCGCTTTTTACCTAGGGCCATTTGTTCAATGGAGCATATAAAATAATCGAGCTGAAATGTTGAACTGAAACAAAAGTGACGTAAAAACCCGACACTCATTGAAAGCTTTCTCACCGGAAGGAAGAGATCCAGAAGCTAATGAATTTGTGACAGCAGGAATAACCATGGTGCTCTTTTCAGCACGAGCTGCCAAACTTTGCATCACATGTCGACTTTTCGAAATGCTTACAGAGTTGGTAGCAGATGAGCCAGGTACAAATTGTATCTGTGTACGTTGTTGCAGTTGCTGTGCAGCTGAGCGTTCTTCTGCTATCCTCTTCTGAGTTTCGGCTAAAAAAAAGTAAAGGACTTGAATATTTTTTATTTTAAGAAAATCTACGAATTAGCAACATAATTACCTAATTTATCAGCATACATTTCTCTCGGAAAGCCATACGGGTCAAATACATTCTTTGGAAAGTTGGAACCAATCTCGTCTAGTTCAACAAATTCTACCAATTTGGAATAGATATGCGGGTTACGAAATGCTTTGTTTTTCAAAAGATTTTCGTTGAAATGTACGCCCTTTTCTTTTAATTCGTGAAAGTGTGAAATTTTGGCCTTTCCCCAAAATCACGTCGCGACAAAGTTCCCCTGTTAGTATCAAAAACAAAAATTAAAAATTCGAACTTAGAAACAAAAACTCAAATACAGTACCTGCAGAGCCGGATCACATTCTTTTTCGGGTTCCGAAGGTATACCCCAGTTTTCTAAACCAAGAATAGGTTTAGGGCGCAAAAGCTGTCGCATAAGCGTTTGTTCCCTTAATTCTTTGTGAGATTGATCCAAATCCATCTCTATAATATCCGTCGATTCCATAAGATTTGGTAAAGTTCCAGATGAATCAGATACTTTCAAAGATGAATAATTGGGGTGTCCCCCTGAAGAAATGTTTGCTTGTGGTGATAGAAATGAGTTATTATAATCCTCCAGAGGAACGTATGTTGGCGTTTGTACTGATAAATGGGGTTCCGGTTTGGGGGTGTTAGTATTATAATTGCTTTCATGATTTCGTCGACGGACAAGATTGGAAAAATCGTGAGGGGATGGTGAATTTGGTTTAGTGTGTGTAGTAGCTGCTGGTACCAGCCTCATAGGGGATATTTGATTTTGCTCCAAATCTGAAATAAATATTCCCAATTATTTAGCTAATAGTAAGACTCCACAGAACAGAATATATATCTAGATCACCTGCTACGCGATTTAAGGAAACAAGAGACTTAGATGAACTCTATTAAGAATCAAATCGGAAAACACTTGTCAACCAACAGACTCTGTTCCTAACCATGCCAAAGTCAATAATCAAAAAGTGCCTTCAAAAAACCATACTACGTTTTTTGTGTTTAAATTTCCAGTGTCTTCATCCTGAACTTGTAGTGTAAGACCATGTGTAGTTGAGAGCACTAACGGAAATGATCAAGATCTTTGACGTAAAAAAGCTTAAAATCAATTCGTGGAAACAAGAAAGATAAACTTTACCGGCCATGTCGTTAGGGTTAAGGGTCTTTGTTTCAAGGGTTGAATTTTCACAGCTAATCTCTTGCGCTTCCTCTTCCTCCTCGTCGTAATAACTAAGACCTAATAAATTATTCATAATGAAAACTTGAGAAGTTGATTTTGTGATTTAAGAAGTCGCAGATTTTGACTTTACAATGCGGAAATAGTACAGGGGACCTGGCGATGGATTTTTCATAATTAATGATTTTTTTTATTTTTGAGCCTAAAATTATCAAAATATTATATGTATTGTAAACATATAGCTTATACATCTTAATATAAATTTTGAGTACTACTTAATTAATATATAAAATAATATTTCAATAAAGCCATAACTTAAATATTTTATTCTAAAACACAATATTAATTTTTGTTTACATATTTGTATTAATTTTTTTATATAAAAATATTTAGAACAAAAAGTAAATTAATTGTAATCTTAATTGTTTTTACTGGTTTTAATATTTAAAAAAAATTTTAAAAGTAAAAACAGCTAAATAATATTTTTTTTTAAGTGTTTTTTAAGTAATATAAATTTAAAATAATTTTTAACTACTATTAAAACACTATTTTTAACTTTAATAAAAGTTTTTTTATTTAAATTTTTTTTTAAATAACCAATTAAAATTAATACTAGTATAATTATTATTATTATTTTTTTTTATTAATTTAATAAGTGCAGCCTAACCACTATCTAGTATACAGAAAAAAAGCAAAATAAATCAAACTAAACTTGGTTTATGTGCTTTCTACACATGACCAACCACTCAAGCCAATTAAGGCAACACTATACACTCACAAAAACTTTATTATCATTATTCAAATCTGAAAAAAACAAACACCATTTTCTAGAACCAAAATTAACAACAAAAGACTTGATTATACCAAGCATGCGAACCATATCTTCAGAAAACAGACTGGGCAAACCATGTAGAGAAGCAAAAATCCCATCTGTGTCACAAACCAAACTACTTTTTTCTGTGTCAACCCAAAATTTAGATCTTAATAACCATGTTCTACTATAATGACTCTTAGCCAAACAGCAGACAAACTTGATGACAATTGAAATGGCATTCTTTCTATTACCAAAGATAGCAATAACTTCCCTAATCCAATCTATGAAAATAAAATCTTTGCACAACTTGTGTACACACTGTCATTTGAGGTCTTTGCAAGAGTAAAGAGCACCAAAGACAAAACCAGGAGACAATTGTTTACCAAGGATTTCCACAAGTCCATGTAGTTGGAAATAACCTTAAAATGCACCATTTTATCAGCAGAGCACATAAAAGCATGGTCAAAAATTCAATATCACCACACATTAGGCACAAAACACTCAGGTAGCACTTGTTATACAATCTCTTTCAGATGGCTACTGGCAATCTCTTATGCACAGTTTTTATTAAATAAGTATGTAAGGCAGCTAACTTTCTACTAGTAAACTCTGTCAACATATGAGAGTCAAAATGCCAAACAAAGGCAATACACTCCCAATTAACACATCAGATGTCCAAACTGTCCAAAACATTAGCACTAGGCCCAGTCTCTCATAAAGCTCAGTTTATAGTACAATATATATTATAAACAAAATAATGAACATTATTAGAGATGATAAGACCATTTGTCATAAGGAACCTATTAGAAATGCCAACTGGAAGAACTAAGTTTGAATGTGCTGTAATGTGAGCAAGAGCATTAGCACAATTATTGTCTACAATGCCTGAATGCCCTTTTATCTTAACTTATTTTACTAAAATGTCTTTTGATCTGATTAAATTAACAATATGATGCCTTTCCACTCAGCAATTATTTCAAAAGTTGGGTTAGCACAATTTACTTTTCTGTACACAAGCATTCAAAACCACTTGGCTATTTGAGTGAAGCATAACAGAGCATGATGAAAGAATACACTCCAATGCCAAAATAATTGCCTGTAGCTTTGCCAAAGTAGAAGATAGCAAACCCTAAACTCTAATACCCACACCCAAGCCAATTTTAGAAAAAAAAGCTGCCACCCCATAAGCTACATCTCCTGTATCCAGACCACTCAATGAACCATCAGTATATATGGTCAGCTTTTTGGTCCAGACTTCATGCAAATACTCATGAGCACACAAGTAATCACCTGAACATAAAAAATTAGAACTGTCCACAACAGCCTCACACATCTCAGGTCGTGCCAAATAATTATTTATATGTACAAAAGCCCTAGTAAACCAGAATGGCACCAGACCTCTAGAACTCAATCTTTTTCAATGCTGAAAGGTCTTCCAATTCATAACATGACTATGTTTAGTAACCAGAACATCTTCAAAGGCAAGACCAAAATGCTTCAAGGAATACACCACATTAAAATAATCAGCAGTCCCAAAAATCTTAAACATAGGAAAGCAGTTAGAACCACAGAATACACAAGGTACATGATTAAATAAAGAAACATTTGCATTAATGAAGATCTTCACAACCCCCACCAGAAAGTTATTCAAGAGACATACTTTTAGCTTGACTGGATGACACAAAGAATGAAGGGGCACCCACCCCAAAACTTGCAAATTCAAAGTATGGTGTTCGAACAAACAACCAAGAATTCCAAATGCATTAGAAAAACCAATCACTGAGGCAATTTTGGATTCAGTCCACACCTGTTCAAATGATTTCAGATTATACAAAAAC
Source organism: Geosiphon pyriformis (assembly GCA_016748015.1). Lineage (NCBI taxonomy): Eukaryota > Fungi > Glomeromycota > Glomeromycetes > Archaeosporales > Geosiphonaceae > Geosiphon > Geosiphon pyriformis. The sequence goes on from JAAOMT010000664.1 coordinate 2,039,704, forward strand.
AAATAATGTAAGGCTTTATTGGGGAAGTTCTTTGACAATAAGGCCTTAGACCTAAGACTCTTTTTAATCAGAACATTTTACTTTTGATACATATTCTTGGCAACAAAACTGAACTATATACAATAACAGATAATAGGCTGGAAGATTGTTGAAACCAAATAAAAAAACTGTTTATCTGATACCACTTTTTTGAAGACCATATTTGAAAAAAATCTAACATTCACATAAGTCTTGAAAAAACTCAGCTTTGACAGACTCTTTGTTGACAAAAAGACACCCAGTTACCTATGGAACTCACCTCTTCTTGTTATTGAGATGAGTTTACCACTGATGAACAAAGATGCATTTGCCACTTTTGGGTTAATAAAAATGGTTACAGTCTTGTTATTGTTAATAAAAATGTCATTGAACTCAAAAAACTCACTCACAATATTCAAAATATATTGTGTCAAAGCCTGACCATTTTTCACCTAAATCATATCATTAACAAAAGCACCAGCCACAAAGAATGAAGACTTACTATCACTAGATTCAACTCTGCCAGATTTCATCACAAAATTTGAATTGATTCTATAATCACACAATTGTTTCTGTTTTTTAACTTCACACAGCAAAAGATTGTAAAAAATCCTTCAAAGAAGTAGAAAAAAGATCTCACCCTAATCCAATCTATCATGGACCACATATCTATCCAAAAGATCATAGTTAGTCATAATTTTATTAACCCTGTTCATGTAAATTTTGCCAAAAAACTTGATAAATTTGCCACACATCTTAATGTGCTCCAAACTAGACTTTAGATGATGCCAACTGACTGAATCATATGCTTTTTGCATATCCTATAAAACCAACCAAATTTCTCGACTTTTTTCCAAAGAGTCTTCTACAACTGAGCCAATAGTAAAAATAGGAGACTGAGTTGAGGTGCCTCTTAAGACTGAGAAATTGTCATCACACAAAATGCCAAACTTGCTGCACACAAATAAAATACAATCTGACAAAATCTTGGACAAAATTTTTTTCACAGTCTCAATTAGCACAATTGGTCTGGTATTAGTTAAAATCTCATCCCAGTCATAAGATTTGGGGATCATAGAAACCCATGTTTTCTTCCAAAAAAAAGGAACATTGTCAGCCCTCAGACAAGAATTCAACAAATCCAGAAGACAAGCCATTACATCATTGCCACATTGTTTTCACAACTCATTAGGTATGCCAAAAAGACCAGTGGCCTTGTCATTAGGCAACTCACTGACCACTAAGGACAATTCACTCAAACTAATGTTATTCATTACTTCTGAGAAAGCAGTATTATCTATATGCTCTAATGGGGCATATTGATAAGCCCACAAACTAGGCAGAATGGGAGAGACCTTTCTTTTGCAAGTCCAATCCACCATAATCTCATCAACTTTGGATCTTATTTCCTTAGATTCCAAAATCAATTTATTCCCAATTACCAGATAATTCAAAACAACTTTATGAAATAGTCACTCCAAGACACTTTTGATTATTCCACCCTTATTTAAACTAAAACTTTCCATACATTTATCAATTATATTTTTGATGTGTCCATTCCTGGCAAGCTTAACTTCATAGTATTTGGACTTTTAATAATCCTTTTTAACTGTTGACAAATGCCCAAACAACTCATTTATCTTTAAACCACTCTGAAACACACCAAAAAACTTAGATGCCTCAGCATCATCATGAGTTGACCAGATCTGAACAAGACAATCAAACTCTAACATGTGACCAGAACTCAAACACTTCATAATCTTAGTAACCAAAGATTCTAACTTGAAAAACTTCAAAGACTGTTTGTTTTTTGAACAGTCAAACTCACAGAACCAATGTTTTGAAAATACCTCATTAGCCAAATTACATATTGTCCCTCTCAAAACCTCCCACATTTTATTTAGATCCACTCTTTCTTTTGCAACCAAAAAAAACTCCAATAATGCAGCCAACTTGATTGAAGAAAGCTCTTTAAAATGCATCTACTTGGCTGTATTTGTATTTTTGATCTTGAACTTCCATTGGTTTTTATTAGTCTGTTTATAAGCACTGTTCAAACAGGCATCCACCAAACCTTCTAATCCTACCAAGATCCCAACCATATCATGATTGGTATTAAAATAATTAGACACCAAGATAACTTCATGCCCAACAACAGCTGAAGCTAGACTCTTATTTATAAAGATGTAGTTGATAACTCTTTTAGCCCCTCAAAAATTACTCCAAGTGCTAAACTTACTCAAAGAAGATCCATCCAATGCATTGATTAGATCTAGATCTGAACATTTTTTGAAACTGGCACACTTTTTAGTTCCATTTTTGTTGAAGTTGCCACCAAGAACCATGAACAAACTTGTATTAATGGCCTTGGAAATAAGCAAATTGACATTAAAAGCTTGAGCAAATCTTGCTTTGGCCAAAACACCAGCATACAAACCCAGAAATGTAATCAAAAGCCTATTTTTGAATAACAAATAAATGGAAACAACTTGGCCAGGAACTTCTTCAATTTTTGAAACATGCTGAGCTAATAAACTATTCATTACAATAGCCATACCCACACCAAAAAATCCCTCCACCAAACCAGAAGTAAAAATTCTAACTCCTTCAAACTTGTTCTTGACTCAAGGCCTAGCATTTGACCTTAACTTAGTTTCAGTAAGAAAAAAAATCATATTATCAGACTCCAAATGCCAATACACAATGTCCTCTTGTTTTGCAGAATTGGTCATACCTCTGATATTGCACATGGCAATTTTCCAAACCAGATCCATTATTGAGAAGAATGAATAAAAGGAACCAAACCAATATTGTCTATTTTGGCTGAAAGACTTATAACCATGATTAACAAATTGTTCAAAGTTTTCTTCATCTTTGATACAACCAAAAAATCAAATGCCACCACTCCTGCCATAGTCTCACTACTAGTGACCACACCCAAACTCTCACTTATTACTATATCCGCCCCTTGATTTTGTAACAAAGGGGTTACCAATGGCTGACATCCAGGGCTAAGCTGGAAAACTATTGGTTCAGATGTGTCCAACCTCTTAGCCAGCTTATCAACATGCTCAGCAAGGCTAACAAGACTGCACTCAAGAATGACAAACCTATTATTTAACTCCAAAAACACTAGTAGGGTAGGCTTTAACTTCAAAGAGTAGCCAGTACTTAAGAAACTATTCTGAACAGAAAGAAAAAAAAAGAAAGACCTATTAGCAATTTGCACTCAGAAAACACCCCCAAAAGAAACAGAACAAGCAACTGGAGCTGAGCATTTGACATAAATGGCAGCCAGCCTGCTTTTATCTGAATCTGAAAGAATTTTTTGTAACAAAGTGCCAGAAGTAATATTTCTTTTCCTACTAACAGAACAAGCCAAGGATGTATGACCCAACTTCTCACATCCAGTACACTTAGCTAAAACAAGATGTGACCAGTGCAGATTGGTCCCTTTTAAAACAGACATGGTCTCTATGACAACATCCAAAGACTTAACAGAATCAAAACAAACAGTAGCACATCTGGTCTGAACATAAAAAATTGGATGCTGGTCAATAACACAAGTTTTCTTATCCACTGAAGTAATGTAGTCTTAAATATTATGTGTATTAGTCCCCATTAGCAGAGTATACAAAAGAGCTTTGTAAAGATTTCTTGCATTCCATGATTCTTTGTCCACATCAGATTTTGCAACACATATCACATTCTTCCTGATCAGAATAGACTATTTTGCTGTAACCAAATCAGCATAATCAACCTGGTCAAATTCAACCACTGCTTTCTGTCACAGTTCCACCAATTGCATTTTGATCAACTTGATTAATCCAAATTCGGATAACACAGCATGAACAGCCTCAGCTGACATTCCAACTGGAATTTTCTTCAACACTACAGTCCAATCTGAGTAACTAGTAGATTTCTTGAAATTGGTATTTACCAAAATATTTGCTGCTCTTGCCTTTTCTGTAGCCTGTGCCAAACTAGATTTAGAAGTGAAGGAAGCATGGATGATCTCAGAAAATTTTGAAAAAGTAAAGGCCTGTCTAAAACCATTGACTTTTGAAAATAATTTTCTAATCACCATCAGCTTTTCTTGAGAAAATTTTCCAACTACTTTATCCAAACCAATATCTAAAGCAAAAAATTTTCTAACAGAAACAGTGATTAAATTTTTCAAGGGAGGAGGAAGTTCTAGAAGAGCATTTAAGAAAACATCATTATTATTATTACGACTTGAGAAATCTATCTTCTTCAATGACTTGTCCAATGCTTTCTTAGTTTTGACACTAGGCTCTTTGGGCATCTGATCATGATTTCTATTAGCAAAATTGCCACTCTCACCATAGTTAAAGCTGGTTTTTTTACCAGACACTCTTCCTTTATATCAATGCTTTTAAACTCAGTAGTGTTACTAGTCTCAGAACTCCATAAATGACCACTTGGCATCTTAGTAGGCACTTCTTTGCCATCAATATTCTCCTCTAAAATAACACTTTTTCTTTTCTTCCTTGACAAAACAGGCTTGAAATCCCACCTGAGCCAGATTCTTTAACAACTTTCTTTATGATGACAATATTAAGGCCAACAATGGCCTTGAAATCAAAAAATGGTTTGGTTTTATTGTACTAAATGTTGAAAAAATATTTTTTAAAAACTCTTGACTTTTTTTTGGGAATTTGGAATAAATAAAAGAAAAAATTTTGTTTTTATTATTATTATTATTATAAAAAAGTTTAAAATTTTTAATAATAAAGTTATTTTTTTTTAAATAATTAGAAAAATCAAAAAAACCAAAAATCAAAAAACTAAAAAACAATTCTTTTAAAATATTTAAAAATATTGTTTTTCTTAAAAATTTTTAAAATATCACTTTTTTAAAACTTATTTTTTTTGGTAAAAATACAATATTGGTTTTATCTGATTTTTTTAATATTTATATTATTTTATAATAATTGTATTAATTATAATATTTAATTTAAATTTGGCTATAAACAAAAATAAATTTATTTAAATAATAACAATAATAATATATTTATTAAAACAAATTTTAATTAATACTTGACTAAATTGTTTAATGTGTTAAATTTTAATTAATATTACAAAATAAAATTATAAATATAAGTACTTTTTATTAAATATTAATAATTTTATCTTATAATATTTATATTATATATTATAACTATTTTAACTATTTTAACTATAAAATAAACATAATTATATAAAAACAATATTTAAAGAATACCAAGAAAACTTTTTTCTTTTCTATATATAAAATTTCTTAAAAAACATAATTTTTGAAAAGAAATTTTTTTGTTTTATTTTTTTTTCAATATTTTACAAACAAATAATCTTTTTATTGTAAACTTAAAAACTGTTTTAAGTAATAGCATATTTAAAAAAAAGACATATAAAAGAGTTTTTTATATTTTTATCAATAATTTTTTTTTAAAAAAAAGTTTTTTTTGGTAATATTAAATACTCTGATAATAATAAAAAATGTTTCTTTGATCAAATCTAATTTTGGTAATAATATTTAATTAAATATAAATGACAAGTTTAGCAATAATAAAAATAATAATGGTTTAATTGGTTTTAATAGTGGGTTTTTTTAAATTCAATAGTTATTATTCTTTTTTTATTTATTTATTTATTTAACGAGTGAGGTCCAAATACTGCCTAGTACAATATATCATACAAGTGATCTAAACTAAGTGTGAATCATGCATTTTTTACACGTGACCAGCCATTCGGGCTAGTTAAGACAACACTAGGCACTTATATGTACTGAAACCACATCACTGATATTTGCAAAAAATAAACAAGACTTACAAAACCCAAAACTCACACCAAATACATCTGCAATACCCAACAACTTAACTACACTGGCTGAGAGCACTAAAGGAAGACCAAAGACCAAAACAGGAACAGAACCATCACATGGAATCATGTCACTCTTTTCCATAACAGCCTGGTGTTTAGCATGCACCAGCCAAATATTATTACAAAATACAAGACAAAACTCATGCATAAAGGCCATGATATTCCAGGCTGCAACTTTAGAGTCTTTAAAAACAGCAACAGATTCATGATACCACTTATTGAAAACAAAGCTCTTATACAGAGTCACACCAACAACAACATTAGAGATGCAATTAAAAAGTAGCTGCAAAACACATGAAGAGGAGCAAGACAACTCCGAACACACCTCCCAAATAGATGCATCAAATGGGCATGAAAACACATGGTCTGAGATTTTAATGTTACCACAGAATAAACATATTACACTGAGATAACTCCTATTATAAAGACACTTATGTACAGCAACTGGAAGACCATGATGTAATGTCTTCATAAAATACATCTGAAGGCCAGCAGTATGAGCACTGGTGAAGCCAACAGCAAAATACAAGTCTGGATGTCACACCAAAGAAGACCTGAACTAATCAACATCAGCATACAGACTATCTACTAAGACCTGAGAACCAAAACCAACCTTTCAGCATGCATGGTAAACTGATTGAAAGACACCATGAACAAAATGTTTAGCATTACTGGACACTGCAGCACCACCAGCCCTAAGAAAATATTCATTGATCATGTAAGAAAGTTGCACATTAGATAATGCAGCAGCTCCAGTAAAAGCATCAGCCTGTTCATTGCCCAACACACCAGAGTAACCTTTAACTTTAACCCAATTAATATCCAAATTTTTTGACGAATAACATTAGCAATGTGGTGATGCTCAATCCAACACTGATTCCTGAAATCTGGATGAATCAATCTTGATTCAGATTTGCATGCATCCAAAGCAGTCTGGCTGTCTGAAAACAAGTTAATCGAGTGAGAAGGAGAAACACACTCAAGAGCCAGAGCTATGGCCTGCAACTCTGTCATAATAGAAGAGACCAATCCAAACACTCCCACACCCAAACTCAAATTAATGTCTTCAAAAAAAACCACAGCACCAGCTTTCATACCAAGAGTACCCAGCCCACTCAGAGAATCATCTGTAAACAAAGAAAGATGATCAGAATCAACCTCCAACAGATGACTACGTACAACCTCAAATTCACAAGATTTAAAAGCACTAGACAAACCAACTTCTGACAACAGAAGATTACGAACAGAAGATGGCCCAAAATCATTCAGAAAGTAAACAGAAACATCAAACCAATGAGGAATTGGGTCCTGAAGATCCAATCTCTTCCACTACTTGAAAGTCTTCCATTCGAAAAAAGAACCAGCACAATTGCGAAGCTGTTCAACAAAGACAATTCCATAATGCCGAAGTAAAGAGACACATTTATGAAAGGTGGGCTCACCAAGAATGTCAGACATAGAAGTTCTATTTTGAAAACAAAAAGCATTGGTCACGAGACCACCCAGAAATAAGTCACACCCCAAAAAGATCCAAACTATGCCAGCCAAAAAATTATCCAAAGGATTGATATTAATACAAAAAGAGTAAAGCAAGGGATGACAAGAGCACCAGCTGAAAACTTGCAAGTCATGTAATCTATGCGCAAACAAACAGCCTAGGATACCAACAGAATTGGCAAAACTGACAACAGAAACTGACTTGCTTTTAGCCTGAATCTGCTCAAAAGATTTCAAATCATACAGAGAAGGGTGGTGAATTGCATCATTGGGAAAGTCGAATGGCAAGCTAGATTTGGATTTTAAACTCTTACAAATCATAGTGTCCCACTTCATGCACACATTAAGAGAAACAAAACTGAACTGAGTTCTATAAGCAACAATAGGATGAAGAACTGCTGACACCAAATATAAAAACTGCTTGTTAGAGATAGCCTTTCTCAGCATGAGATTGGTAAAAAACCAGACATCCAATTAAGCCCTAGCTAAGCTAGGCTTCAAACAACTCTCAGTAGATAAAAAAATTTCCAGGTACTGATAAGACTTCCTCTTCTTGGCTATCGAAATAAGCAAACCATTGATCAGCAAACAAGGGTTAGAAACTCTGCAATTAATGAGAATGGCCACTGTTTTATCATTATTGATCGAAATGTCATTGATCTGAAAAAATTTGCTAGCTATATTGAGAATATGTTGCATAGTGGCCTGGCTGCTACCAACCCAAATTGTGTTATCAACAAAGGCACCAGCAGTGAAAAAAAAAGTCAAACCAGCTCGAGATTCAAAGCAACCAGTCCTGGTCACAAAGCGAGAGTCCAACCTGTATCCATATACACTTTCTTGTCTTTTGACCTCACACAAAAGAGGATCATAAAATATGCGCCAAAGAAGAGGCGAAAACATCTCACCTTGGTCTAAAATATTATGCATCTAATACCCATTGGTCAGCCCAAAATCTGTCATAACTTTGTTGACCTGACCATTGTGGATGCCACCAAAAAACCGAATAAATCTGTCACACATCTTTATTCTAACTAAACTTGCTTTCAGATGCTCCCAGCCAACAGAATTATAAGCCTTTCACATGTCCTGCAAGACCAGCCACAGTTCATGGTTCTTTTCCAAAGCATCCTTAATGACTGATCCAATAGCAAAAATAAGAGACTGTGTGGTCATACTTTTTAAAACAGAAAAATTATCCTCTCTGAGAACATCAAATCTACTGCATGCAGAAGAAATCCTGTCTGAAAGAATCTTGGAAAGAATTTTATGAGCTGTTTCAATTAATGCAATAGGATGGATGTTTGTGAAAACATCTTTCTACTCATATGATTTGGGAATTATTGACACCCAGGTCTCCTTCCAAGGCCTGGGAACAGATTCACAGTCCAAGCAAAAATTCAAAAGAACCAACAGCATATCCAAAACTAATCTGTTATAATGCTTCCATAACTCATTTGATATACCAGAGAGACCAGCTGCTTTCTCATCGAACAGATTTGAAATAACATTAGACATTTTATCAAAGTCAATTGAGCACATTACGCCAGAGAAAGCTTCATCAAAAACATATTCCAAAGGCTGATATTGGTGACGCCACACATCAAGGACACCAGAAACCATGTTGCACTTCCTAGTTCATCCTTTCATAATCACATCCATCTTGGTTCTAACAAGATCAGGTTTCAAAACCAATTTATTATCCACAACCAAATGGTCTAAAGTTACTTTGCAAAAAGGACATTCTAGTACACTCCTAATAGTATAATCTTTGTTCAATTTGAAATTTTTCATCCTCTTATTTATCGCTGATCTGATTCTAGATTCCCTAATACATACTGCTTCCAACATTTTGGAGGAGTGATATGACTTTCTAATCTTGAACAAAACTGACCGAATGGCATTAAAGGGAGAATCTGACAAAAAAAAAGATTTTACCACAGATGTATTAACCAAATCTAAACTCTCCTATTTATCAAGCAAGAATGTAAATTCTCCAAAAAAATCTAAGTAAAACACCTTAATTAGCTTCAACATTAAGAGCTCCAGTTTGTGAAACTTAGATGACTTCCTAACAAAAACATGATTATAGTCTTTAAATTATTTCCTTTTAAAAACTGCCTCAGCCAACAGACACAATACTTTATAAAGAGCAGTCCACATCGCATCCAAATCCAAGTGCATTTTGGCTGCAAAAAACTCATCATAAAACATAACTGAATTTGCTGTTGTATCATCCTTAAACTTGGCCTACTTAATAGCATTTGCACTTTTGCAATTGTACTTCCAACAATCTTTATTTGCCTGCTTGTAAATAGAATTTAATCAAACATTGAGCAGACCATCCAAACCCACTAACAATAAGACTGTCTGATGATTAGTATCAAAATAATCCTCAACTCCAAACACATCATGACTCACTATTGTATTGACCAAGTTTGAAGAAATGAGCACATAATCAATTGTCTTAACCACGCCCTGAAAATTGGACCAAGTTGGTGACTTCTCACTAGAGCTCCCACCCAAGGCATTGACCAAACCAAAATCCAAGCATTTCTTGAAGCTTGCACACTTACGAGAACCATTTTCATTAAAGTCTCCTCCAAGAATAACAAAAAAAGATTCATTAACAGTCTTTACAATAAGAGAATTAATATTGCTAGCCTGAGAAAACTGAGCTACTGAAAAGGCACCAGCATAAAGCCCCAAAATTGACACTGAAAGTTTGTTTCTGAAAAACAACTTAATAGACAGAAGCCAACTAGGCACTTTTGAAATCTTGTACATATGTCTTGCCAAAAAAAAGTTCATAACAACCACAACACCAGCACCTAGATTACTAGATTCCAAATCAGAGGTAAACACTTGCACATCATCAAATTTGTTGACAATTCAGAGACGAACTTTTTCTTTTAACTTTGATTCTATAAAGATAGAAACTAAATTGTCTTTTTCTTTATGCCAATGAATAATGTCATCCTGTTTTGCAGAATTGTTCATTTCTTTAACATTACAAGTTGCAACTCTCCAGATCATATCACTTATTGAGAAAGAAGAGGGGTACAAACCGAACCAGCATTGTCCAATTTAGCCAAAAAGCTCATAACCGTGAGTGAAAAATTGTTCAAAGTTTTCTTCATTTTTGAGATAACTGCAGGATTAAAAACCACCACTTCTGCAACAGTCTCACCACCAGTGGCCACACCTAAACCCTCACTCATCACTATATCTACCCCTTGATTCTGTGATGAAAGGGTCACCAATGGCTGATGTCCAGGACTAAGCTGAGAAACTGTTGGCTCAGGTGTTTCCAACCTCTTAGCCAATATGTCAACACACTCTGCAAGGCTGGCAAGACTGCGCTCAAGAGCGGCAAACCTATTATCCAACTCCAAAGACACTAGCAGAATAGGCTTCATCTCTGAAAAGGAGCCAGCTTTCAACAAAACATTCCAAACAGGAGGAGAAGGAAAAGAAGACCCACCAGCAATTTGCACCCATGAGACACCACCAAAAAAAACAGGATAAGCAACTGGAACCAAACACTTGGTGTAAATGGCAGCCAGTCTACTTTTATCTAAGTCAGAAAGAGTTTTATGTAAAGAAGCACCAGAAAGAACATTCTTTTTCTCACTAACAGAGCAAAACAATGATGTATGGTCTAATTTCCTACACCCAGCACACTTGGCTGAAACAAGATAAGACCAGCACAGATTAGTCCCCTTTAGTATAGGCATGGTTTCTATGACAGCATCCAATAACTCAACAGACAGTAGTACATCTGGTTTGGGCATAAGAAACTGGGTGACAGTCAATCACACAAGTTTTCCCATCCACTGAAGCAACATAATCCCAAATATCATGTACATTGGTTCCTACTAGAAGAGTATACAAAAGGGCCTTGTAAACATCTCATGCATTCCACAATTCTTTGTCCACATCAGATCTAGCAATGCGCACAGCATTCTTCCCAATCAGGATAGACCAGTATGCTCAACCTGCTCAAATTCAACCACAGCTTTTTGCCACAGCCCCACCAATTGCATTTTGATCAACTTAATAATGCCAAACTTGGATAGTGCAGCACGTACAGCCTTAGTTGAAGTATCAATTGGAATTTTCTTCAATACCACAGCCTAATCTGAATGCCTAGATAGTTTTCTGAAATCAGAGTTTACTAAGATCTTTGCCTCTTCAGCCTTTTTAAATGCCTGTGCCAAACTTGATTTAGAAGTAAATATTGCTCTGACAATCCCAGCAAATTTTGAGAGGGTAGAGGCCCCTTCAAAACTATTGATTCTTGAAAACAATTTTCTGACAACCACAAGCTTTTCTTGAGCACATTTTCTAACAATATTATCCAAGCTGATGTCCAAAGCAAAAGACTTCCTGACAGAAATATTGACCAAGTTCTTCAAAGGAGAAAAAAGAACCACAGATTTGTCCAAAAGTATATTATTAATATTATCATCTAAGAAGTTAATTTTCCCTAGTGGTTTTCCAAGTGCCCTTTTAGTAAGAATCTTTAAACTTTTGGGTGTTTGCTCTGAGTTCTCTCTAGCAAAAGCTCTATCATCCCCATGATCAAAGCTGGTTTCCTCAATCAGACATTTTTCTTCCATATCCACACTATCAGATTCAGTAGTATTACTGGCTTTCAAACTCCAAGAATGACTACTTAACACCTTAGCAACAACAAATTTTCTATTACCAATATTATCCTTTAAAGCACCACCTCTTCTTTTCTTTCTGGACTCAGCAGACTTGACACCAATATTAAAGCTAAACTCCATAACAGACCTGTTTAGAACCACAATATTAAGGCCAATGGTGGCCTCATAATCAAGCACAAATAGTTTGAAATTAGCATACTGAATAATGAAAAACAGAAAAAACTTCTTTCAAAAAATATTTTGGCTTTTTTTCGGGAATTTGGGATGAACGAGAGAAAGAAGTTTTATTATATTTGTTATTATTCTCAAAGCCAAAAAAGTAAATACTAATTAAATTGTGACTTTTTTTTAGGTTTTTTTAATTTCAATATAAATAAAAATGATGAATTTTTTTTATCTTTTTTTAATATTTTTTTAAACAAAAAATAAATTAATCTTAAAATTACAAAAATTCAGATAAAAGTTCTTATTAAAAATCTTTTGTTTTAAATATTAATTTCTTATCAATTAAAAAAAATTGGCTATAGTAAAAATACAGATTATTAGAAAAAAAATTTCAAAAGTAAATGGTTTTAAAGAAGCTTCTATTTTCTCCAAGTTTGAAAAAATTATCAAATTTATGTTTATTTTTGAAAAAAACATAAAAAAGTTATGTTATTGGCTAGTAAAAAATAATATAATAATAAACAATAATCTTAAAAAACAAGAGTTTTGCTTAAATTGAACTGTAATTATAAAAAAAATTCTCATAAATACATCTAAAAATATGATTATCATTACATTAATTAAGTATAATCAAATAGAGTTAATCTAATTATAACTGATTAAACTATAACAAAAAACTGTAGTAAAATTTGTTAAATCAAGTCAAGTTGATTTTCTGATATTTAAATAGTTATTTTTAATCAGAAAAAACTTAATACATATAACTAAAGCTATAAATAATCATAATGTTTAGATGTCAAAAAACCAATTTAGAGTGCTTTTGTTTATTTTGCCTATAGAAACAACTGCACATAATTTTGGTACTTTAGTAAAAAAGCTGGTAGAAAAACTTGTGTAATTAATTGTTTTTTTATTATTAATAATAAGATTTAAAATGTTGTAGTTGGTTTTATATTAAAAAAATTTAAATTCAGCTTTTTGTATAGTTTCAATTTTCAGTAATATAAAACTCTTTTGTACTAAGTTGAATTTGGTTTACTGTAAAAAATATGAATATTTTGAACATTTTCTTCTTAAATAAAATGTTAATGATACTATTATTCTTGTTTTGTAAAAAATTTGTTTTATATAAAAATTGTTTTCAGCTAGCTTGTTTTTATGTCAAAAAAAGAGTGCTTATTTTATAATTTGCAGCTTTTGAAGACAAATTATGAATGCAAATTATTTCTTTATTTTCTGTTTTAGTTATTACTTATAATAATTTTTGGCCTGGCAAACTATTTTTTAATATCTTTTTTATTAATGGTTTTCTTTTATCATATTTGGTTTTTTTGTTAATGTCTGTTTAGTGTCTTTAGAAAATTTTTGGAGCTTTGACTAATTAGATGTTTGGTATTTTTTATAAGTTGGATGTTTTGGATTTAAGTTCTTATATTTCTGCTGTTTTCATTTTTTTTTGGTGAAAACTTTAAATTTTGATACAGAATTAGACTTAGATATAGTAATAAATAATTTATACAGAGGGTGTCCAAAAGTTTCCGAACAAGATTTTATTTAACAATAATATTTATTTTTTTATAAAATAAAACAAAATAAACAACATATTTATAATTTTATAGTAATTTTCTAAATTTTTACATTAAGTGTTACTAAACTTTTAAGTCGGCGATATTTTTGGTGAGTAAATAAACGTGGACGTTCTGAACGAGGTCTTGAATCAATTGAACCAGTTTCTTTAAATCGTTTTATTGTATCCGAAACTGTTGTCAAGCTGCAATTGACTATGTTGGCAATATCACGATATTTCTTGCCATGCTGTTGTAATAAGCATATAGTATTACGTTGAGCAATCGTTAATAAAAACGACGAAAAAATCTTATATGCGCGTTACATTTCATTTTTATAAAAAAACGAGTATGAATAAAATCGATAATGCGCGTCGCGAAAAAACATTATACACGCGTGTTTAAAAAATAAAAAACGCGTAATTAAATAATTAACTAACTTAATTTAGTAATAAACTCGTGCTTTTCTAATTATTCAAGCATGTGGAATGTTACTCCAAAGTTTGTTCGGAAACTTTTGGACACCCTCTGTATGTGCTGCTTTCTCTCTTTGCAATAAGTATTTCGAGTTTTTTAATATTGGAATTAAGTAGTTCAAAAATTTTACTGCTAAAGTAAAGAACATAAAATTAAAGATGATTGTTCTGAATGTTTTAATTGGTTTTGTTTTAAAAAAATTAAATTAGCTGTATATTAGCTTAGATTTGTTGTTGTATTCTATTTTTCAATAAGTGAGTTAGTATGAAAAATAGTTATTTGTAATGTTAAAGACATGAATAATTTGGTTAAACAAAAAAACATTGTTTCTTAACATATAAATTTTAGTAATATGATTTTAATTGTTACAAAAACGAAATTAAGATCTAATATTAGACCATAAATTGTGAAAAAATTTGATAGAATTTAGATTTTTATGTTTGATTTGGATAAAAATTTTTGGTACTAGTTTAACTGTTATAATAAATAGTTTTTTGGCTTGATATGTTTTAAAAGTAAAAGAGATTCCAGACTAGATTATCTTAATTTGGCTTTTGTTTAAAAGTAAGTTTTCAATTATAATATTGGGTTTGTATGTTAATGTTTTTGTTAGAATTAAATTTAATTAAGCTTCAGAAATCAATTTTTTTATTATTAAGACAGTTAATTCTAGCTTTTTTATAATTTTTGGTAAAGATTTTAATAAAATAAATCAGATAAAAGTATAAGTTTCAAATTTTATTTGGGTTTAAATTTGGTTAATTTTTTCAATAAATATTTATTAATTAGAGCTTCTACTTAAAACAACTTTAAAAAAGTTGAAAAGATTATTAACTATATTTTTGTAAGTAGAAGTTTGTTATTTGTAATTATATATTATAAAATTGATTCTGTATCTGATTTTTTTAATATTAATCATAAGATAGTTTCGATTTTGGTTTGTTTAAAAAGTTTTTTGAATATTTATTTAAATAGTATTTACAAGCAGACTAATAAAAATTATTGAAAGTTTAATATAAAAAATATAAACAAAACCAAATAGACAAAATTTGATGACTGTTTTTTTGCTAAGCTTTCAATATTTCTAGATGAATTTGTAAAGACAAAAAATTCTGGCAATTTGGATTTTATGTAAAAAATATTGAAAAGAATAGTAATAGATTTAGCTAATAAGATTTTTTTAGACATTAGTTTAATAAATTTAATTATTTGAGAAACAAACAATCTTTTAAATTTTTTAAGTTGAAATTACTAATAACTAAACTTGTAAAAAATTTGGCTTTAGATAATAAGTCTGAATTTATTTATTTTTTTGAAACTTGGTTATTTATTAATGATAAAAATGCCTTTGTAATTAGCAAGTTGGTTTAAAATAATATTAAATTGCTAAATATTATCAAATATTTGTTAATAATCAAAAAAATATAAAAATTCAAATATTATAAATTAAAAACAACACAGGATGCATTTATTAGAAAAGCAATTAAGAAACATGAAAAATTTTTGTTTTAATAAAAAACACATAATAAAAAACATTTTAAAATGGGTTTTTTACAAAATTATTTTAGATTACTTGGTAATTGAAAAGGAGTTGGTTTTAAAGCCAAACAAAATAAGAGTTAAAATTAATAAAATCATAAAAGATTAAACAAAAAAATAAGTTGTGTTTTCAATATTGCCTAATTTGTAGTCTTGCCAATATATATTTTTAAATTATGTAAATAATAATGCTTTTTTTAAAGTTATAAAAAAATTAGCATAAAAGATTTGATTTTGGTTATTAATAATTTACTTAATAACAAAGTTACTAATTTGTTTAATATATTTAGTAAACTTTGAAAATATTGTAACAACTTAGTATTAAAGTGCTTCTTGAATTTGTTAAATTTTTTTTTAACTCTGAATAATATTCTGACTCCTTAAAAAAAAGCATAAGTTTTAATAATTTCTAAGCTTTACATATAAAATAACATTTTAATAAATATATAGCTTATTGTTCTAATTGAAACAGTTAAAAAAATTTTGTTTAAACTTTTATTAAATCAGATTTTAAGTGTTTGTAACAAGATTAATATTTTCTATAAAGATAATTTTTTAATTTTAAAGAATACATTGACCCAATTTCTTATGTTTGCTATTGGCACAGTAGTTAAAAATACTCTAAAAAAACAAAAAACTTTAATTGGTTCTTTAAGATATGTATAAAATTTATAATGAGTTTGTGCATTCTTTCTGTCTTGTTTTTAAGAATGATATCTGGTTGGTTTATGCTAAACATTGTGCTTATATAAAAAAAAATGTCCTGATTTTGTTAGATAGATTAGCTTTTATTTTGATTTTTGGTTTGGCTTCAAGATTATTGGCTGGTGTGGTTAAGTTGTTTGGCATTGCTGAAGCATTTGGTATTTATTTTGGCTTTTGTAAATCTTGTTTATTTTTTTTAGATATTAGTGATTATGTTTTGGTTTATATAGTTGAATAGTATTGTCTTAATTAGTCTAAGTAACTGGTTGCATGTAGAAAGTGGATGATTCATACCTAGTTTAGATCATTTTTTTGATGTATAGTTTTAGACAGTGTTTGGACCTCACTTATAAAGTGTAAAAAAAAAAAATATTATGCATATATGTTAATAATTTATGATTATTTTAAAACTATTACTTTTAAAAAACTATTAATTAAATTAAAAAAAAACCTATCTTAAAAACTTATTAAGTTTTTTAAATTAACAATATCAAAACTAACTTGTTATTATTGTCTAATTTCAAAAAAAAAAAATAGAATTTCAATTCAATATTTTTATATATATTTTATTAAACCAAAAAAATTTAACTTTTAATATTTAAATAATTAATATTTTCAAAAATTCAAGATATTAATAACCAAAACTTATTTGTATTAATTATAAAAAAAACTTTTGTTTATAAGAACTGTTATAATAACAATAAAAAATATCAAACTGTTACTAAGTTCTATTGTTAATTATATATTATTACTAATAAAAAAAATATAAGAAAATAATAATGTAAATAACCAATAATAAAATAAAAAATTATTAGAACACATAATATTAGGAATTTTAAAAATACTAATAAAAATTTTAAGAATTATAAAAATGCCAAAAATTACAGAAAGATTAATAAAAATATCAAAAATATCAAAAATATCAAAAATATTAAGAATTCTAATAATAATTTAAAGAAATTATAAAAATTTCAAGAATTTTATATTATAAAAATTTATTTATATATAGCAAAAATAGTAAAAATCAAAAAAATATTAATTTATCAATTAATTATTTAAGCAAGACAACAAATAAAATTACTTTAAAATTAGTTTAATCATTTTTATTTCTATTAACAACTATAAATTAATCAAATTATTTAATAAAAAAACCTTTTATTATATTTATTACTTAATAAATTCAAGCTCATTGTATTAAAACTTATATTATTATAATATTAATATTACTGTTATTCATAACAATCACTTATAATATTGAAACAATAGCTCTTAATTATGATTATTAATAGAATATTAATTATTACTTTATTATTTTGTTAATTGTATTTATTTTGAGTTACTAATTACTTATAAAAAAAACATTGAAATTACAATATCAAAAATTGTCTAATAAAAAATTAAAAAAAAACATAGACATAATTAAAAAACTAAAATTGTTTACTAAAAAAGTGCAAACACTAGAATAAACTAATTACTAAACCAAAAAAATTATTAAGTTTAATATTAATTATTATTAAGTAAATCTCTGTCTATTATACAAAAAATTCTAATTTAAAATTTTCAAAATACATTATAGCAAATTTAAACACTAAATTATAAAAATCATTAATATTTATTTAAAAAAAACTATTTATAATAGCATTTTAAAATAATTTGACAGATTTAAACAATAAAAAAATAAAATACTTGTAATAAAATTTTTTTTAATAAGAAACTGTAAAATAATATATATATTTTTTTTAAACATTTAACAAGTAAAGTCCAAATACTGTCTAGTATAATACATTATACAAATAATCTAAACTAAATGTGAATCATGTATTTTCTACATGTAACCAGCCACTCAGACTAATCAAAACAACACTAAACACCTATATAAACAGAGATTGCATCCTCTATACCTAAGAAAAACAAACAAAATTTATGAAATCCGAAACTCACACCCATTATCTCAGCTATATCCAATAATTTAACTATGCTGGCTGAAAGCATTAAAGGAAAAACCAATACTAGAACAAATATAGAACCATCACATAAAATCAGACTATTTCTTTCCATAAAAGCACAGTGTTTGGTACACACCAATCAAATATCCTCTCAGAATGCAAGACAGAATTTGCAATAATATCTTAGAAAAAAAATGTGTAATTAATTATGTTAATATATAATTCTTATAAATAATTAAGCTTATAAAAAAATTTTAATATATATAGCTTAAAATTATATTTTGTTATATCTAAATAATTGTTTATATAATGAAAATAAAATTTGGTAAATAATAATTATAAATAAAACAGTATTATAATTAAAAAACTTTAATTTACTAATATTTTAATTTATTTTTTGTATTTTAAATAAGATTTAAATTTTTTTTTAAAACATAATATTAAATTAGTTTTTATTAAAAACAAATATTAATAATATTATAATTTTTTTGTTTTATAAACTTTTTTATAAACTTTTTTTTATATATATTATAAAATAAATTTATACAATTTTTATTATTATTTAATTTTAATGAGTAAAACTTAACTATTATTTAGTATATAAAACTAAACTAAGTAATTTATATTAAACATAACTTATGCTTTTAGTATATGTAACTAACTACTTAAATCAGACAAAATATTATTATAAACTTATATAAATTAAGATCTTACTCTTTAAATTAAAGAAAAAAAACACAGACTTTATTTACTAAAACTAATAATAAAAGACTTAATAATTTTTAACAAACAGATTATATTATTTAAAAATCTATTTACCAATATATATAATAAACCAAATACATTACTTTTATTTCTAACTAGACTAAATTTTTCTATATTAACTTTATACTTAAATTTAAAAAGCCAAATTTTTAAATAATACAACTCTACTAAATATCTTATTAATTTTAAAATAATTAAGACATTTTCCTATTATTAAAAACCACAACAATTTTTAAAAACTATTTTTTCAACATAAAACTTTTACAAATTACAATATACAAATTCATATCTTATAAACACAAAAAAAATTCACAAGACAATTAAAAAAAAAGAGTGTTAGTATCTAATAATAATCTTTAGAGTTTAAATAACTTAGAAAAATTTTTTCAATAAACATTAGCATTTTAAAAACAAATAAACACATAATTTAGTAGTTTTATTTTATTATACAATAAGTATAAGGCACTTAAATAAGTTTTGTTATATAATTTTTTTCTAATTATAACTAGCAGTTTTTTGTATACAGCTTTCATTAAATAAGTATACAAATTGGCTAACTTTCTACTAGTAAATCTAGATAATATATGCAAATCTAAATGTCATTTTTACATAGTCAATATTTAATTTATATTCTGTAATATTGAATTAAGAAATATATTTTGACTAAAGCCAGTTTTTTATTAAACACAAAAAATAAATCTGTATAAATTACAAACAAAATAACAAGTATTGCCAGATATAATTGTGTTTTTAATTATAATAAAATGTTTATATAGTTTACATAACAGAGAAAAAAAGATTAAATGGCTTTATTTATTAGCAAATTAGTTTTGTTATTATCTAAAATTTCTAAATAACTTTTGATTTTTAATCTTAATCAAAAAATTTTTGTTTCTTATCAAATTAGCAATATGTTTTTTTTCTATTTAACAATTATTATAAAAGTTTAAAACAATAGCAACAGATTCTAAAACACAAATATTAACAATTATCTGGCTATTAAAATACATAACTATTGTATAAAAAGCCAAAACACAATTTAATAACAAAGCAACAACTTATAATTTAATTTTTTTTTATTTGCTTTATGAATAAGATCCAAACACTACTTAACACTATACATCAAAGAAATAATCTAAACTAGGCATAAATCATGCACTTTTTACACATAACCAGCCACTTGGGCTGATCAGAACAACACTATGCAGCTATGTGAACTGAAACTGAGTCACTTACACCTGAAAAAAATAAACAAAACTTTCAAAAACCAAAACAAACACTAAAGGCATCAGTAATGCCAAGCAATTTGACCACCCAAGCCAATAATCCTAAGGCCAAACCAGAAACTGAGATGAGAACTGAGCTATCAAGTGAAATCAACTCATATTTTTCCATATAAGCACAATGTTTAGCATGAACTGACCAGATATCATTTCTAAAAGCAAGGCTAAGAGAGTGCTCAAATTTAACAATCTCCAAGCCAGCAACTTTGGGGTCATGAAAGACAGCAACCACCTTATAAAACCAACCATTAAAAACAAAATCCTTATAAAGAGCCATGGACAAAGATAAGTCAGAAGTACAAGATGACAAAAATTGCAATATGTCCAAAGAAGAATGAGTGAGACCAGAAACTGCCTTCCAGGAATCCACATGAGATTCCAGCAACTGATGTCGAACAAAATCATCAATTCTACAAGAAAACACATGATCTGATGCCTCTACATTACCACAATATAAGCACAATACACTTGGGTATAGTCTATTATAAAGATGCTTCTGAACAGCAACTGGCAGCTGGTGGTGCAAAGCTTTCATAAAATAAGTATGTGTATTAGTTGAGGGTCTGCTGGTAAAACCAGCAGCCATGTGCAAGTTAGGATGTCATACCAAAGACAAACAGAACCAATCAACCTCAGAAAGCAAACTGCTTGCCAAAAACTTGGAATTAGAGCCAACCTCTCAGCACACACAACAAACTGAGCAATAAATATCATGAACAAAATATCTGGAATTGCCAGAAACAACACTACCATCAGCCAACATAAAGTGTTCATCCAAGTGAGGAGGAAGATATTAATTAGAGAGAAAAGCATTACTGGCTATTATGTCTATATGCTCATTTCTTAAAACACCAAAATGACTTTTAACTTTATGCCAACTGACTCTTAAATTCTTACTGTGAATAACATTGACAATATAACAATGTTCAATCTAACACTGATTACGAAAGTCAGAACACGTCAGACCCAATTCTGACCTACAAGCATCCAGAGCAGATTGACTATCTGAGAACAATTTAACAAAGCTTAGTGAGAGGACACACTCCAGGACTAGTGCAATAGCCTGCAATTCCACTAAAGTTGATAACATCAAACCTGATACACCAATACCCAAACTCACATCAATGTCTTTGAAAAAAGTGGCAGTACTAGCTTTACATTCGACTGTGTCCAAATTACTAAGGGACCTATCAGTGTACACCAACAAACTGTCAATATGAACTTGTGAGAGACAATCACAGATAGAAGCAAAATCACAAGATTCAAGAATGTTCAAAGAACCAACACTAATCAAAACTGAGGGATGAGTAAGAGAAAAACTTCTAACATTAAGAAACACAACAGAGAGCTTGAACTACTTAGGAACAGAGCCACAGAGGTCTAATCTCTTCCAATGCTTGAAAGTGTGCCAATCAAAGACAGAGCCATAACAATCACAAAGTTGATCCACAAAGACAATACCATACTGCTGGAGAGAAGGAGAGAACTGAAGAAATTGGAATTTGCCCAGAACATTTAACATAAGGACCCTACCACGAAACCGAAAGAAATTGGCCAAAGAGCCATCCAAGAACAAATTGCAATCAAGAAGAATGTGAATCATGCCCGCCAGAAAATTATTGGAAGCACTGACATGAATATGAATGGAAGAGCTCAATGGATAAACAGGATGCCAGCACAGAACTTGCAAGTTATGGAATCTGTAAGAGAATAAATAACCCAGGATATCATCAGAGTTTGCAAAACTAATTAGAGAGGCCACCTTGTCTTCAGACTAGACTTGAAAGAAAGTCTTTAAACCATAAAAGGAGAGGTAATAAATTGTATTATTAGGAAAATCAAGTGGCAAGCCAGATTTAAGCTTTAAGGCTTTTTAAACCATAGCATCCCACTTGTTATACACACCAACAGAAACAAAACTGAATTGTGTCTTGTAACTGACTATAAGATGGAGAACTGCTAAAACTAAATACAAAAGCTGCTTATCCAAGATAGCCTTTTTTAGAACCAAATTGGTGAAAAAACAAACATCCGAATTTGTTTTAGCCATACTAGGCTTTGAGAGACTCTCAATTGAGAGGAAAATACCTAAATACCAATGAGAATCACCCTTTTTTGCAATAGAGATCAGTAATCCACTAATGAAAAGAGAAGGATCATTGGTCCTGCTATTGATGGGAATTGCCACTGTCTTGTCATTATTAATAGAAATGTTATTGATTTGAAAAAATTCACCAGCAACATTAAGAATGTGTTGGGTAGCCTTCTGACTGCTACCAACCCAAATTGTATCATCAATAAAGACATCAGCAGCAAAAAAAGAAGAAAGCCCAGCCTGAGACTTAGCATAACCACTTTTGGAAATAAAATGAGAATTCAATTTATACCCATATATACTCTCCTAATGCTTGACTTCACACAATAAAAGGTCATAAAATATGCACCACAGAAGAGAAGAAAACATTTCTTCTTGGTTTAGACTATTATGCACATGATAACCACCTGTCAAACCAAAATCTGTCATAATCCTGTTGGTGCAATCTCTATGAATACCACCAAAGAAACGAATGAACTTGCTGCACATTTTGATCCTAACCAAACTTTTCTCAAGATGTTTCCAGTCAACTGAATTGTATGTCTTTTACATATCTTGCAAAACCAGCCAAAGCTCTCAGTCCTTTTCCAAAGCATCCTCAATAACCAAACCAATAGCAAAAATGGGAGACTGAGTTAACATACCCTTCAAAACTGAAAAATTGTCCCCATAAAAAACATCAAAAGTGCTGTAAGCCAAAGAAATCCTGTTAGATAGTATCTTAGAAAGAATTTTACAAGCTGTCTTGATTAAAGCAATAGAATGAATATTTGTTAGAACACCCTCCCACTCATATGGTTTGGGAATTATTAATACCCAAGCTTCCTTCCAAGAACTGAACACAGATTCATTAGACAAACAGGAATTTAAAAACACCAAAAGCATATCCAAAACTGACTTATCACAATGTTTTCAAAGCTCATTCAACACACCTAAGAGACCAATAGCTTTGCCATTAGGTAAATCAGAAACTACATTAGCCAACTCATCAAATTCAATCAAAACTTCAGAAAAAGTCTCATTAAAAACATACTCCAATGGTCAATATTGGCAGTGCTATTCACTAGAAATATCATCCACCACTTCGCACTTCCTAGTCCAACTTTCCATAATCACATTCATCTTAGCCTTAACCAAATCAGGTTCCAAAATCAGATTGTTATTAACCACCAGATGATTAAGTGCCACTTTGTGAAAGGAACATTCCAGCACACTCCTGATTGTATGACTCTTATTAATCTCAAAGCTTTTCATCCTTCTATCTATAGCTGATCTGATGTTTGCCTTCTTAGCCCTTAGAGATTCAGCAAGCTTGGCGGCATGATAAAACTTTCTAGCACCAAAGAGAGCAGAACGGACATGATCAAATCCAGTGCCAGAGTTTACAATATCCTGAATAACTGAAGCCTTAACATTGTCCAAAAAAATTCAGTATTTCATAAGAGAATCAAAATCCACAATAATTTTTTCACGAGAGACCCTAACAATCTTAGAAACCAAAAGCTCTAACCTGTGAAACCTCGAAGATTTTTTGGTAAAAACATTATCAAAGCCTTTGAACCACTTCTTCTTAAACACCTTATTAACTGACAGAATCATTATTTTGCAAATGGCATTTCATATTGCATTCAGGTGTAAAAATCTTACAGAGGTAGTAAACACATTTGAGAACATTGCAGCATTGGCTGATGTAGCACCTTTGAAATTGTTCTATTTATTCTCATCAGCATCTTTGAATTCAAACTTCTACTGATCCTTATTTACTTGCTTTTCAAGAGAATTCAACTGCTCGTCCAAAAATCCACCCAAACTCACAGACATAAAAACAGCCTGATGGTCAGTATCAAAAAATTCACCAACATCAGACACTTCGCAATCCACCACAGCATTGACCAAGTTCAAAAAAATGAACAAGAAATCAATAGTCTTAGCCATGCCCCAAGAGTTAGCCCATGTGGACTTTTTAACATAAGAACTTCCACCCAAAGAATTAACCAAACCAAGATCCAGACATTTTTTGAAACTAGTACTTCTTTGGAAGTCATTTTCATTGAAGTCACCACCTAAAACCACAAAAGAAGATTTATTGACCATTTTAGCTATCATAAAATTGATATCATTAGACTGAGAAAAACAAACAGCCAGGAATGCCCCAGCATAAAGCCCCAAAATTGACACAGAAAGTTTATTTTTGAATAACAGCTTGACTGAAAGAAGCCAACCAGACATCTCAGAAACCTTATTAACATGACAAGCTAGAGAAGTGTTCATAATAATCACAATTCTAACACCAAAAAAGCTCTTGTCCAACCCAAATGAAAAAACTCTGATATTATTGAACTTATCCCTAATCCAAAGCCTGTTGCTAAACCTCAGCTTAGTTTCTGTAATTATTGAAACCATATTTCCAGAATTCCTATGCCAATGGATAATGTTTTCTTGCTTGGCAGGGATATTGATACCATGAACATTACACGTCACAAATTTTCACATGAAGTCACTCATTGGGGAGCAAAAAAAATTGATGAACCCAATCTCGAGCACAAACAATCCAATTTTTCCAAAACAGATTCAACTGACATCTCCAAAGCCACTATCTTGAATTCTAATCCACCCACTTTGATGATCAAAACTTTAGAACTACTTGAACTTAGGTCAACTACTGAACCAGCAACAACTGAAAAAAGGGGAGAAAGCAATACCATCATATTATCAAGAACTATATCCAAGTCTATATTAGCTATAACAGATGTAATAACAACTAGAAAAGAGACATGAAAACTGGATGCCAAAGGCACCAATTTCACAAAACTCAATTTTTTCAAAATACCCGAAACCTGGTTTGCTAAAAGCTCCAAAGAGCATTCCAGAGAAGCCAATCAATCAACCAAACAAGAATCACCAAGGGAGTTAAAAACCAATGGGACAGGTTTTACACCTGAAGATAAGCTAACACTGGAATAATTTGATGAAACCATGCAAAAAAAAGAACTACTAGCCACCTGGGCCCAAGTTTTTTCTCCAAAAGAAACTGAACAAACAATTGGTGCTTCCTTTTTTATATATATGTTTGCCAAATGAACTCAATCCTAAGGAGTTACCAACTGCTTACCACAAGCACCAAAATTCTCACTCAATGAACACCTTGTAGAGATATGACCAAACTGTTTGCAATGAGCACAATAAGCCAAAAAAAGGCCAGCCCAGCACAAATTCACACTCTTAAACACTAGAATAGAACCAATAGCAGCCAATTTGGATGCTTCATTGACAAAACACACAATCGCACATCTATCATACACATATGAGCTGGAATAATGGCTGATAAAGCAGATCTTTCCACCATATGACTCCAACAAATTAGAAAGATTATGAGCTGTTGTGCCAACTGGAAGAGTATAAAGTATTGTCTGATAACAATCTCTTTTTACCCACAATTTCTTGTCATTCACTGCCAATACAACACAAACAGAATTTTTACTCATGAGAACTGACTATTTAGAAGCAACCAAGCTAGCCACATCTGATGACTTAAATTTCACTAAAGCTTTTTGCCAAAGCCCAATCAGTTGCATCCTAATCAAAATTACTTAACCAAATTTAGAGAACACTGACTCATTTGCTGATCTGGAAAGATCCACTGGAATCTCCTTGACAATTACCTTCTGATTTGAATGGCTGTTTACCTTCTTTAGGATCATTATTAACAATAATTTTCTCACAGATTGCCAATTCCTTTGCCTTTTTCATACTGAACTCAGATATAAATAAAGCTCTGATAATCTCTGGGAATTTTGAGGGAGTTAACGCTCTCCCAAAACCATCAATTCGATAGAAAATTTTTTTAATAGCAATTAACTTATCACTATTTGTTTTTCCAGATATGGTATTACCAGTAGAATTTTAGCTATTAATTAGCATGAAATTACCCTTATAATTCCTATTATTAATTAGTATACATTATTATTAATTTGATTATCAAATATTATTACTCAATTAATAATCTGATTTGTACTTTAGAAATTAAGATGATCAAATTACACAATACCCTGAACCTTTTAACATAGTCAAAATTCGCCGAAATTAATGGAAATTGGCCGAAATAATCAATAGTTCAGTGAAATAACTTGTAAATTTGCCAAAATGTATCTTTAGTTCACCCAAATTGTAGCAAAAAGAAAAGTGCAAGTTCAAAGACTAGTACTACAACAAGTTGTATAAAAGAAGAGCTTCTCTTTTCAAGAAAATGTATCTTCTCATAGTATCTTACTTTAGATATCTTAATTAAAACAAATCACCTTTTACAAAATCAAATAAAAATTAAATATTTGAAAACCAAATTCTAAATTATTACACTTGAAATTCCCTCAATACAACTAACGTTTTGAAATTGATTAGCTACCAATTTCAATAAACTGTTAATGACTCCAGGCCTGGATAGAAAACATTTTCATTGACAAAATTCTATTTCTTTTATGTTTCTTTTATTTTTCTTTTATTTTCTTATTACAATCATTAGGATAGTCTACAAATAAGATTCCTGTAGAAGAGTTGACTTTCACAGCAAAGTAACTACACATTTTAGTGAGCTTTCAGATGAGCAATTCCTGGGAAAGAGTTGATGTTTACTACAACATAACTACATAAAGTAACTGGCAAGGAATCAGTCATTCCACTTATAAGCCTAACAGTTCAAATTATAGGAGATAATTTGAAGATAAATTCAGTTACTGGAGGTCTAACTACTTCCTGGAAACGTGAATTCACAGCAAATCAACATTACCAACATTTAAGAAAAGAGACCAAAAATTTCCAGTAACATTTAGTGCTCTTCTACAAAAATAACACAGCAATAACAAATTCAAAGTGGTGACCACACCAGACACAACAACTCTAGAGTATCATCAGTCAATTTATACCCACTGCAAGCAAAGATTCAACATTTCAGACGGAATTGAAGTTGTCAAAAAATCAGTATACCAATACATTGAAAACTGCATCAACAATTATCTTTTTGGAAACTACAACATTTCAGAAGTTAGAAGCAACCTCTACAATAATTTAGTGCACTATTCACAATTGAGAACAGAAGACCTAAACAGTGAAACACTTGCTATCTACTTTCAAGAACTTAATTTTAATATTATTGAGTATTGTGAAAAAAAATACCCAGTACAGCCCAAATACTCTTTTAACTTTGAATCAGAAACAGAGACAAGCAACAAAGGCAAACAAAAAGTGAAACAATACTCAAAAACCACTTCAAACACTCCAATACTATCAAAGACAACTGCCAAACACTTGCAAACACCTGAACAAGAAACCAGTGTCAAATTACCACTTTCTATTACACCATTTCCAATTTCACTTGTTCAATCACAAATACCAAGTTCACCACTTAACCATTTCTCCAGACCAGAAGATTTTCAGTTATCTAGAAATCCTACTCAACAACAAGAACCAATATTAACAAATGCTAATATTATTGATTACTTACAGGAAAACGAAAGTAATCATTCAAAAAGCTTGGAAAGTGAAGAAACTAAATCAGAACCAGAAGAAATCACAGGAAATAAAAAAGAAATAACAACTGTTTACATTGCAAAAATTCCAGAATTCACTGATGAAGACAATGATACCAGTTCTCAAGAATGGCTTGACAAAGTTTAAAAAGCAGGAGATGCAAATGGTTGGATTGTAGTAAGAATGCTCAAAGCAATTCCCTACTTTTTTCAAGGAACAGCAGAAGAATAGTTTGAAAATTTAGAAGAACCATTTGAGAACTGGCAAGCATTCAAAGATGCTTTTTTACAACAATTTACTAACAACAACACCTCTATCACTCTCCGCAATCACTTTCACAATATCAAACAAGAAACATTTAAAACTGTCATGACTTATCTTGAAAGATTCAACAAACTTCTTTGACGAATTCGATAATTAAAAACCAATGACTACTATTCTAATGCTCAGATTCTGGATCAGTTTATAGCAGAATTAAAAAACAAATTGATTAAAAAAGTCTGTCCACATGCACCAACAGACTTAGCAACTGCCATAAGACATGCAAAGAACTATGAAATAGCTATGGAAAAAGCAAACCACACCAAATTCATCAACCTAGCTATTAGAAAAACCAGTTCAGCAGCTGAAGAAAAAATAGACCAACTTACAAAGAAGATTGAAAGCTACTTCACAAACCAACAACAACAGCAACAACAACCACAAAAATATCAACCCCCACAATAATACAACCAAAACAATTTTGGATTACCATCCAACAACCAACCTCAAAATTGTTATTATTGTGGAATTCCAGAACACTGGAAACGAGATTGTAGGAAATTACAAAGAGACCAACAAAACAGGAGTAATTAATATTACTCTTCACCACAACAATCTTATTACCAATCTCCACTACCAACCTATTATTTACCAAGACCACAAAATCAAAACAGTTACTATTAACCAGTTTCACAACCAATGCAATAACAATATCAGCAATCTTTACCAATTCAGCCATATCAGACACCACCCACTTAACAATATCAAGTACCAGCAAGAAGATTGGTTTAACATAACCAATTCACACCCCAAAATTAATTTCAGAATAACAACAACAGAATCAATCCAAATAACCAGTTGGTTCCCCGAAATTCTGGTTAGCAAAGACCCAATCACTATTACACTCAACCCAGTTATCTTACAATATCAGAAGAATCGGATTTTCAACAACCTGCACTTTCTGAAGGTGAAGTTGCAGCACCAAAATCAAATCCTTCCAACAATACCATCTCACCAGCTTAAATTGCCCAAAATGCCAACCTTTCAGATATCTTTCTATTCAAATTTGAAGCCAATGAATCACCATTCTTGCTTAATAATGCAGCAACTAATGAACAAAAAGCTATTACTGCCATGTACACTAAAGCTACAGTAGAAGGAAAACCCATTCGACTAATTCTAAACAGTAGATCAGCTGGAAGTATTATCACTTACCAGTTAATACAACAGCTTCAAAGAACTGTTGACAGACCAGCCCAAACTGTAATTGTTACAGCAGATAATATGAAAAAGGCACCAGTAGAAGAAATTGATAATTTCCCATTCACCATTAATGAATTACCATTCCAGTCAAAGTTCTAGTCATGGATGCACCCCAATACCAAGCTCTGGTCAAAAATGATTGGCTTCTTAAGACCAATGCAAACTTAAATTAGGAAACTCAAGAACTAAAAATCTCATACCAAAGACAATACACTATAGTACTTGTTACTTGTGGTACTTTTAACAAATGATCAGAAAAAGCCCCAGTATTTGAATTTGAAGAGGAGAAAAAAATGCCACTTACTGAAACCTATATGGCTCTTAGATCAACATTCAATTGGGCTGAAGAAACAGAACAGGAGATTTTTGAAGAATCAAGAGGATAGAAAAAAGTTAGATATTCTACACCAGAACCACGGAAACAACCATTCTATATTCTACTCAAATGCAAAGATTGCAACAAGAAACTTTTATCAATGAGAGCATATATTTCTCCAGAAGAGAAATATGAAACTCATACTTGTTACTTTTGCAAAGCATACCATAGAGAACGATTTGGATCTCCAAAAAGAAGTGGAAAATGGGACAACACATCTTGCCTTACATGTGGAAATATGTTACCAGAAGAATGCAACTGAATTGATGTTGCAATAAGAGGAGAAGTATGTGATCAAACCTGTCAATATGCTCTATCAATTTCGGAAAAAGTCAGAAGAGGAACACCATTTGATGCAGTATACAACAGTACTCTTAATAAACTTTACTACTACCCTCATGATGCTGAAATGATTTTTGACTTAGCAATAGCATTAATTAATAGAGCCACCCAAGAAGATGTTCACCAAATAAAAGAAGCTGAATACATTGAGTATACTATGGAATTAGCTGGATTTGATTATGAAGATGAAGTAGAAACCTACCACCAAATTGCAAGCCACACATATCTGACTCAAGAAGCTTAAATTTAACAATTAGAACAAATGAACATTTAATTGTGTAAAGAATACATCATGCCTTGTGATAACAAATGGTGTTCAGAATGCTATGCTCTTAGCATTTTCCTGTCAGAGGAAAATAATAAAAATGAAATCGAATTTGGAGTATCTGAACTGGTAGAAAAATACCAACCACCCCCATCTATCTTCTTGAAAAGCAACCACCTCTACAACTTAAATATTTCAACAACCATGGCCAAGGAATCAGACCAGAAAAAGCACACAAAATTGATGCTGGATATGACCTAAAATATTCAGGAAAAAATACTTTAGTTCTCCAACCAAAGTCCTTGACAAAAATCAATCTCAAAATTGCTCTTGAAATTCCACCTGGAGCAATGGTTTAAATTGCATCCAGATCATCATTGACAAGTAAAAAAATCAATGTTAAAAGAGAAGTTATAGATGCAGGATATACTGGAGACATTACTATCATGTTACAAAATGAAACAGACAAACCATTCAGGATTAAACATGCTGAGAAAATTGCCCAAGCAATTTACTTATCTCTAATCAACATTTCGAGGTTATAATCAGTTAAAAACAGAGAACAATTGGGAAAAAGTGAAAGAGGAACTCAAGGTTTTGGTTCAATTGGACGATTTACAGTTCCAGTAAACATAGCTCTCAATACATAGAATGAATCTCACCAGATTCTTCAACTTCCCCAACCAATTATCATTTCATCTTTTGGAGAACATCACAAAATTTACACTTGCTCAAAACCCACCACTACCCAACAAATCTTTGAATCCAATGAACAAATCTGTTTAAAGCATGAAATCTCAATTTCAAATGTTTATATTCCCAAAGGAATAAAAAAATTCCAAGTTATATTCTACAATCGCAATAATTACCCCATTGTTTTATTGAACAAACTAGATATTGGAATCATATACAGTAACATTTTTCAAAATGAAAACCCTCAAATTGTTTTTAATTTCATCGAAATTATAAGACATACACTACTTCCAAATCCAAATATCATTTCTACCACTGAAAACTACCACCTTTTGAAAAAAAAACTTTCTCAAATTAACATGGGTCTCTTGGAACTCCAACAACAAAGACAATTGAAACAATTGATAGCTGAATTTGCAGATATATTTGCAAAAGACAACAATGACTTTGGAAAAACAGATATTGTTTAATACCAAATTCATACAGAAGATGCTCCATCAAAATGACAACAAGCCTATTGAGTTTCACCTGATAGCCACCAATTTATTAGAGAAGAGGTCCAAAGAATGCTCAATAATGGATTGATTCAACCATCAAGAAGTCCATGGGTTTCACCAATAGTTCTTGTTAAAAAGAAAAATGGAAAAATCAAATTCTGTATTGATTATCAACAATTGAATAGTGTCACAATTGGAAATGCCTACCCTCACCCAAGAATTGATAACATGTTAGATGCTTTAGGAAAAGCCAAGTTTTTCTCAACTTTAGACTTGGAAAGTGGATACTGGCAAGTCAAAATGGACCCAAAAGATAAACCCAAAACAGCATTCACCACTCAAAAAAGAAACTATAAATTCAATGTTATGTCTTTTGGACTCTGCAATGCACCAGCAACATTTTAGTGACTTATGGATGTTGTCTATGAAGGACTCTTATGGCAATTAGTAGTTGTCTACCTTGACAACACTAATGTATACTCACCAAGCTTTGAAGCTCATCTTATCTACCTACGAGAAGTTTTTCAACAATTATGAAAAACAAAATTAAAGTTAAACATTGAGAAATGTCATTTTGGAAAAACAAGCTTGATCTTTCTTGGACACATAGTTAGTAAAGAGAGAGTCAAACCAAATCCAGGAACAATCAGTGCTGTCAAAAACTTTCAAACTCCCAAAAATACCACAAAATTATGAGGATTTGTAGGATTAGCCTTCTACTATCGGAAATTCATAAAGGAATTCTCAGAAATTGCCAAACCACTCAATTATCTTACCAACAAAAATGTGCCATACAAATGAACAGAAGAACAACAAAAAGCTTTTGAAATCCTCAAAACAAGATTGACAACAGCCCCAGTTCTTGCTTGCCCAGATTTCAACAAACGGTTTCAACTAGCCACTAATGCTTCACACATAGCTTTTGGTGCTATCCTATCACAATTAGATAAAAATGGCCAGGAACAAGTTATTGCCTATGCTAGTAGAACACTCAAGCCAACAGAACTCAAATATGGCTCAACAGAACTAGAAGCTGCTGCAGTCATTTGGGCTCTCAAATACTTTCAACAATACCTAAAGAATAGAAAAGAGTTTGACATCATAACTAACAATATTGGCCTCAAATGGCTCAATAAAAATAAAAAAGAACAAAGTGCCAAACAGTCTTAATGGAATAATTTTTTAGCAGACTACAAATATATAGTACATTACAAACCAAGAAAACTACACACCAATGTTAACAGCCTTTCAAGAATGAGACAATATTAATATCAACATCAACACTAACAAAACACCAACAAACTTAACAGCAGAACAAATAACAAAATCAACAACAATGGTTTCAGAAAACTACAACAACATCAAAAACTATTTGGAAACTCTCACCATGCCAGAAAATTGGTCTTTAAGTGAAAAACATCGATTACAACACCAATTCAAACAATATTTTATACACTACAACAAAATCTATTACAAGAATCATAGAAATCCAAACCAATCACTCAGATTAGTACAAAAGAATGAAAAAGAAACAATCTTATACAACATGCACACAGATCCTTCTTCAGCACACTTGAGAAGAAATAGAACAATACAAAGAACTCTTAAACATTACTTTTGGTCTCAAATGCAAAAAGACATTCGACAATATGTAAAATCTTATAATAGTTGTCAAAGAAGAAAAGGAACTTGCCCCACAGAACCTTTAAATCCAATCAAAGTTGGACAATTTTTTGACAGAATTGGAATTGATTTAGTTGGACCATTACCTATTACAACTCAAGGAAATTATTATATTGTAATTGCAGTAGATTATTTTACCAAATGGCTTGAAGCTAGAGCCATCCAAAGAGCAAATGCAAAATCAGTAGCAAATTTTATCTATGAAGACATTATCTGTAGACATGGATGCCCAATTGAACTTTTATCTGATCAAAAAACACATTTTGTGAACAACTTGATACAAAAAATTTGTGAACAATTCAATGTCAAAAGATCTTTATCATCATCTTATCACCCCCAAACAAATAGACTTGTAGAACATTTTAACAGAATATTGTGTGAATTTTTAGCCAAAGTCTCAACAGATTTTGAGCAGAAATGGGATATCTTTATTCCATCAGTGTTACTAGTATATAGAACACTAAAACAAGATACTATAAAACACACACCATTTGATCTTACTTATAGAAAGACAGCAACATTACCAATTAATTTCACAGTGAAAACATACCCTGTGCAACCAATTAATGAAGAGAACTTTCAAGAAACACTTCAAAGAAGGCCTACACTCTTCTTAGTACACTGGAAGAAAAAAGAAGAATAGCAGCAACTCATATTGAATATTCTCAAGCTCAACAAAAAGAAAGACATAACAACAAACTACCACTCATAATCAATGAATTTAAAGTTGAAAATAAAGTTCTCTTACACAGAACTAAGGCTGAAAAACAATGGAGTGGAAAATTTGAAAACAAATGGGATGGACCATTTTATATTCACAAAATTCTAGGCAATAGATCATACAAGTTAAGTCTTGATGACAAAGTATTAGCAAAAGTTGCACATAGAGATAGATTAAAACAATCCTGAACCATTAATTCTACAAATTGGTACACATTCCCCTTTAATTAATCCTGAAAATATTCCCCGAAATTTAGAACCAATAATTATAATAGAACAATAACCAAACTTGAACACTTAATTCAACATAATTTTACAATAATCTTTTTAATAACACACAAAGACAAAAATAGTAAATAATTACAAAAACACCCAAAACCCAAAAACAAATAAAATCCCATATCCAAAAAAAAATAATAATAATTTTTTTATTCTCCCTTTTTTATTAATTAGTCAATTTTATTATGATTATTCCCCGAAATATTCAACAAATATCACAAAAATTAATGTTAGCCTTGAAAACACTTTTTGACTTATTCATAATGATTAATAGAAGTCAAATTAATTACATTCAAAAAAAAACCACAGCCCCAATAGTAAATAATTCTCAGAACTATTACTCTTATAGAAAAAAAACAAAAGATCACTCTAGAAATAGGTTACCAGAACTTTTGAAGCAAGCACTAAAAGAAAATTTTTTAATTGCCCCTATTGACATTTCACCAAATACTACAATACAACAAAAACTTCTACTATTCCTCAATGAACAGAACAATAAACATACTCTTATATATAGATATTTTCATATTAGAAAAACACTTTACAAACGAAAACTGGAACTTGAAGCAACTAACATCACTTCTAAGGCTATACAAAAACAAATTCACAATGAATTTAAGACAGCAGCTGGATCAACAAACACTTACTACAAACTTAGAGCAGCTTTTAGACTTTATGATTTATTTACCATTTGTAAAAACATCTTACAAAATCCAATACTCCAACCAATGAAAGTTCAATACATTGGAAAACTCACAGAACTGAAATTTCAACAATTTTCAGACCAAATCACTTCAATTATCTTGGACCACTATCTTAACATTACAGATAGTATTTAGACTTCAACAGAGCTCAGTCTTGAGGAAAAAATTATGTTACCAGTAGAATTTTAGCTATTAATTAGCATGAAATTACTCTTATAATTCCTATTATTAATTAGCATACATTATTATTAATTTGATTATCACTTATTATTTAATCAAATTATCAAATATCATTACTCAATCAATAATCCGATTTGTACTCTAGAAATTAAGATGATCAAATTACACAATACCTTGAACCTTTTAACATAGTCAAAATTCGCCGAAATTAATGAAAATTCGCCGAAATAATCAATAGTTCAGTGAAATAACTTGTAAATTTGTCGAAATGTATTTTTAATTCACCCAAATTGTAGCAAAAAAAAAAGTGCAAGTTTAAAGACTAGTACTACAACAAGTTGTATAAAAGAAGTGCTTCTCTTTTCAAGGAAATGTATCTTCTCATAGTATCTTACCATAATATCTTACTTTAAATATCTTAATTGAAACAAATCACCTTTTACAAAATCAAATAAAAATTAAATATTCGAAAACCAAATTCTTAAATTATTACATTTGAAATTCCCTCAACACAACTAACGTTTTGAAATTGATTAACTACCAATTTCAATAAACTGTTAGTGACTCCAGGCCTGGATAGAAAACATTTTCATTGACAAAATTCTATTTTTTTTATGTTTCTTTTATTTTTTTTATTTTCTTATTATAATCATTGAGGTAGCCTACAGACAAGATTTCTGTAGAAAAGTTGACTTTCACAGCAAAGTAACTACACATTTTAGTGAGCTTTTAGACAAGCAATTTCTGAGAAAGAATTGATGTTTACTACAACATAACTACATAAAGTAACTGGCAAGAAATTGGCCATTCTACTTATAAGCCCAGCAGTTCAAATTATAGGAGATAATTTGAAGATAAATTCAGTTACTGGAGGTCCAACTACTTCCTGAAAACATGAATTCACAGCAAATTAACATTACCAACATTTAAAAAAAGAGACCAAAAATCTCTGGTAACAATGGCAAACAACTCAACATCCAATGCAAATGATTTTACTAACTCAAAGCTTTTTTTTCCAAAACACGTGACTTAACAGGCAGCAGCTGATTGGACCCAACAAATCTAAACTCAAGAAGCACTATTTCAGTGTCACCATTACTCAAGTTTTTGAAGAATGGTGTTTTCAGCAGCTGTTTCAAGACATAGGTTCTTGTACACATTTTCTTAGAAGTCACATTGTCCATCATGTCATCAGTCTCAGAAGCATTAAAGTCCATATAACTTGTCTCTTTGGCTACCATGTTGTTTATGTTCTCAATGTTGGATATTTCACTGATGCTAGCATCTTTACTCTCCACCTCACTACCCTAAGACACCTTATGTTTGTCACAATCATTCTGTAAAACGTGGCCAGGAAGAGGTCTGGCTAACAAATCCACTACCACACCAGTAATATCAGGTTTTTTTGATTTTTTGTAAGAGAGACCCCAAGAGTACACACTCTCAATGCACGCTTTCTTTTTAGCAATAGCCCAAGATCCCAATTCAGCCAAGCCAGAACCAGAACCACCAACAGAAAAGCCCACTGGATCCATTACAACAAAATTGGGTACGTTGGAAGAAATAACTAAAGGTAACAAGAAGGAAGGAAAAAGAAAACACTATATCTTTGGCAGTACAAAAACTTTTGTCATGGTCAGGAGATTGACAAGGGAAAGTTTTTTATTTTTTAATAATTTAATTATTATAAATAATAAAAGCTTATTAATCAAGTAAAAAAAAGTTGTTCATAAAAAATTCAATAAATGTTCAAATTAAATATTTATCAAATATTCATAATTTATATAATAAACAATCATAAAATATAGTGAAAAATATAGTGAAAAATAAATCCTTAAATTAAATTAAAATGTCTACAATTCATATAAATATTATCTATAATTCATATAAATATTATTTATAATATGTATAAATATAATCTAAATATAATCACAATTTGTTTAACAAATATTAATTAACTTGTAATTAATAAATATATAATGATAAATATACAAAATTATTTTAAAAATTAGATTTATGTATTATTTACTTTTATTATAATAGTGCTTTTTAATAATTTTTGGTGGTTTTTCTGAACTTGAATGTTTTTTTGCTCATTTTTTTTCAGAATTTCTATTGTAAGTTAATCTATAAACACTAATTATAATAGCTAATTTATTATTCAAAATTGGAACAATAATCATGTATAAAATTGTTAAATTCAAAATAGAGTCTAAATAATAAGATTTTAATATTTAAATAAAACAAAAATTATTGATTAACATATAACAAAGTAGTTTTTTTTGTTTTTTATTATTTAAAAAAGTTTTAGCCAGTAAAATAGTTTTTGTTTTTTGTTGTTTAGAAAAGTTTTTGGCAATAAATTAGTTTTTTTTTTTTTAAAAAAAAATCTTAGTTAACAAAATAGTCATTTTTTTTGCAACTCTTTTTTTTTCTTTAAAGAAATCTTAATTAGTAAAAAAGTATTACTTTTATTCTCTTTAGTATTAATTTTATTTATTATTATTTAATAAAAAATTATTGTGATTTTTATTAGATACTTATTTATTAGAAATTACTTCTTTAATATATATTAGTAATAAAAAATTATCAAGTTTATTATTTTTGTTTAATACCTATTTATTAAAAATTACTTCTTTTTTTTTTCTAATAGCTGAAGTCTTTTTTCAAATTTAAAAATACAAAATAATTTTGCATAATTATTTCATTATTATATAGAATAAATACTTATATAATGACTTATTTTTTTTTAAATTTGTTACTTTTATCTTTATTTTGTTGGCAATAATAAGAGTTATTTTTTAAAATAATATAAATTAATAAACATTAAAAAAAATTATGTAGTCAAATAATATATGTACAAATAATGTTTATTTTATATTATATAAGATACACTAAAACCTAATTTCTAATACAAATTAGAAAACAGAAATTGGTCTTTTTAAATTTGTAAATAATAACAGCTTTTGTTTTTTTTTGAAAAATATTTGTACTTTATTTGGATGAGACATAGTATTCAACTATATTATAAAAAACATTTTACAAAAAAAAAGTAAATTAAAACAAAAATTAGAATATATTTTATTAATATGTATTTTATAACTAAAATATATATTCTTTATAAGATTTAATTTCAAATACAGATTTGTAAACTGGTCTTATTTAACAGAAAATCTTGAATTGGTTGAACAGATAAACTTGACTGAACTTTAATTTTTGTTTTAAACTAGTTAGATAATAAATTACATCTAAATACAAAAAAGTTATTTATATAATATATAATATACTTTATTATAATTATTATCAGATTTATTATTGTTGTTATTAGACTTATCTAAAACTGAATTTGCTTTGGTTTTTAAAATTTGTTTTTTTTCAAGTTAAATAATATACAATAAAATTTTTAATATAAGTTTTTTATCTTTAAAAATTAACTAATTTAAAACTGATTTTGACTTAAACATTATATTAAAATTTAAAAAGAACAAATAAAAAAGACAAATAATGACAAAAAAAAATAGTGATAAAAGAGACAAATAGTAACAAAAAAGAAAAATAATAAAAAGAAAAAATAGTAACAAAGAAAACAAATAGTAATAAAAAAACAAAAAGAACAAATAATAAGAAAAATAACATTAATAATAAAATCATCTAAGTTATAATAAAGTTATTATCTCTTTTTACATGAATAATGATAATAAAATCACCTGTTCAAATTATTATTATTTACATAAACAATAAAATTATTATCTTCTTTATATAACATAAATTTTAAAATAATCAAAGTTATATTTTTTTATTTTATTGGGCTTAAAATCTAAATATTAATCTAAATTGCCCAAAATAAGATCATGCAAGTTTTTTGTATTTGTGCAAAATATCAGAAAATAACATAAAAAATCTTGATTTATTAATTGCAAAATTTACAAGAATTAGATATTATAAAAAAATATAAA
Organism: Geosiphon pyriformis; assembly: GCA_016748015.1. Lineage (NCBI taxonomy): Eukaryota > Fungi > Glomeromycota > Glomeromycetes > Archaeosporales > Geosiphonaceae > Geosiphon > Geosiphon pyriformis. The sequence continues at coordinate 2,079,057 of JAAOMT010000664.1, forward strand.
CAAAACAATTCAAGTTTGAAAAGTTGCTCAAGTTTAAACATTTCTGATATTAAAGAAAGTTTAGACAATAATTCTGAAATTTTAATCATTGGATATGTTTATATAAAGCTTATTTTTATTTTTTTAATATATATTAATATTAAATACAATAATTTAAAGATCTAAAAACAAATTGCCAAAAAGTTTGATTTTTAAAAAAAATTGTATTATAAATAAAAATTATATAAACATAATAAATAAAAATTATTTTAAGAATAATTATTTTAATATAAAGTTTAAATTGGTTTTAAATTCTGAAATTATGAACTATTTGAATATTGAGCATAAATTGTTTTTAAAATTTAAAATTATAAATTATTTAAATATTGAGCATAAATTGTCTTCAAATTTTGAAATTAATTATTTAATTAACTTAGTGAATTATTTAATAATATTTCTAATATAAAAATTTGGTATTTATAATTATTTAAAAAAAATTATTCTTTTATCTTAAAACTAATTTGATAATTTTATTTATATTAAACATTAAAAAAAAAAAAAAATTATTCAGTAAATTGGTTTGTGTACTTAGATTATTCAAAATCAAGTTTTGCTATAATCTAATTAATAACATATTTTAACAAATTATAATAATAGTTAATGATAGTATTGTTAATTTATACTAAGTAAAAAAGATATTGAATTCTATAGTGCTTATAAAACTAATATAAATTGATATATATATTAATTTTGTTATATATATACCAAGAAATACAAAGATTATAATGAATGTAATATTTGTTAAACACCAAAATTTTGAAAAAAAAACCATGTTTTTTAATGTTAAATAGCTTATTTCTCTATTAAAAATTGTCTTAAAATTTAGTATTAAGATTCAAAATACTCTAAAACTATAAGATATTATCCAAACAATATTTATTATCAAGATTTTAGTTCAGATAACACAATTAAAAATATATTTAATAATATAAAATACAAAAAACTTGTATTTAAAAACTTTTTTTAAGATGATCAAAATGTAATATTGACAGATTTTATTAATAGTTACCAAATATTTTGACAAAAAACAGACAATTGCTAAGTAGTTTTAATAATTAATGCCAATATTTATTCACAAAAACATATTAAAAGAAAATTTAATAATAATAGTTACTATATCTAATTTAAAAAAACCTAAAAATTTTAATTTATTTATGTTTTTTATAATCCAAAAATTAAAGAAGTTAGAAAATAATATTCTAATATATTATTTAACAAATTATTAATTATATATATTAATATTATTATTTAATATGTATCTAGTTAGAATTAATTACTATAATAAATTTAAAAAAAAGTTTTTTTTATTATATATTTATATATTATCATAATCAAGTAATATATTTAATTTAATAAAATTAATATATTTTATAGAATATAATTTATACAAAAGATATTATTTTTGTAATATCTATAAATTTTATATAAATTATATATATTTTTTAACATTATTATTTATTGAAAAAAAAGATTAATATTAAATATATAATCTAAATAATTTACTTTTGTAAACTTATAAACAATTTAAAAATTAAATCTTTCAAATAAAAACAGCCAGTTTGAAAAAAAACAAAACAAAATTAATATTAGAATTTGATATATTTTTATTGTTAATGTTTTATATTAATTGTTTTTATTAATATTTATTTTTTTTATAATAATAAAAATAAAGAATTAAAGTATATTATTTAATTTAAAAACAATCTATTTTTCAAATTTTTTCTAATTGATATAATGCATTTTATTTATAAAAATATTGTTAAATATTTGTTTAAACATTAAACATGTAATTTTTTTAAAAAAAATAATCAAAATAATAGAGACTATATATTTAATAAAAATACATGAAAAAAATAAAAGTTAAAATAAGTTATTATTAAACAATACTGCTTATCTTATTTAAATAATTTTTATATAATATTGTTTTTTATTAAAATAGATATAAAGTTAAAGAATAGGCTTTATAAATTACAATATATTTTTTGTCTTTTTTAAAAAAGCAAATATTACAAAGACATTATAAAAAATAAGCAACTTTTGTTAAGATTATATGTTTGTATTAAAAGTTAACATTAATTATATAAAATATAAATAATATTTGATTATTATTTTGGTATTTTTATAACTATTATAAAAGATAAATAAATATTTATTGCTTTATTAATTTAATATAAAATATTTACAAATTTAATTAATTTTTTTTACAGATATTATTATTATGGTCAAAAAAAACAATGTAGTACAATAAAGTTGTGTTTTTATAACTTGTTATATATTGTAAATAGTATTAAAAAAACTGGTTTATGTTGAACTATAACAATTTTTTATAAAATGAGTATGTAAAATACTTGTTTTTTTAGCCCAATTATATTTTTATTTATTAATAATATTTATATTTGAAAAATATTTGATTATCTATAATTTTATATTATTATTTATATAATTATATTTTCTCTTTAACAAAACAAAAATTATGCAAAATATCTTATATTTTCTCTACTTAAAATGAATAAAAAATTTTATTTTCTATTAAAAAAATATATTTTTAATTAAGCAGAATTAAAAAAAATTAAAATATAAACAATTATATACTAAAAATAAACATATTATTAAATTAAAATGAATTAAAAAAATCAAAATTGGATTTAAACTAATTATTCTGTCTTAATATATAATTTGTATATTTTAAAATTTTTTAATACAATATTTAACTTATAAATTTTATATAGATTATAATAGAAATAAATAAATAAGCTTTATTTTTTAAATAAAAACCAAAATATATAACACAAAAATTTTATAGAAATATTGAATATTATTTAATTTATAATTTTAATAAAAAAATTTATATGTTTATTTATATTTATTGAATTATTAATATTGAAAAAAATAATATTAAATTATTATTTTTTTAAAAATATAGTTTATATAAATTTATTAATATATTTGCAATTGATTATTGTGTAAAATTTATAAACTTGGTTATATTTATTATATAATTAATAAAAAAGCTATATATTTTATAGATAATTAACAATAATAAAAAATGTAATAAATATTTATTGTAAATATAAATTAATAATATTTATTTTAAAAGACAAAAAATAAAATATTATTTTTTATATAAACATTTAGTGTATATTTATATATTGCAAAAATAACCAACTTAAAATTATTTTAAATTATAAACAAATAATATATATTTTTAAATAAAAAAAAAATTATAATTATTTTATAAAAATTTTATAAAAAACTTTTTTTTACTAAGTAATTTTAATACTAATACTCATATTTATAACAAAAAAATAAATTATGGCTCTATAAACAATCTTAGCAAATCTTATACTCTTTAAATATTTATTAGTATATATTTTAAATTTATTTAACCAAATCTTATGTAGTTGTTTATGAATATTAAAAAAACTTTAAACTCCAAAACATTTAAGTCTTATAAACTATTAATATAATCAGGACTAATTCATAAATAACTATTTACACATATAAACTTTAAAGTCTAATCAAGCCAAAAAAACATAAGCTCTCTTGAATTCAATTTTTTTTAGTTTATAATACAGTCTTTTTTATTTAAGAACTTATTATTAAATACAACTTTAAATTACTTTAAAGAATAAATAAAATTATAATACAAAGACTCTTCTAAAATATTTAACATTAAAAACTTATTGAAATTGTAAAATACACTAGCAAATCATTTGTTAAAGACAAATTTTTGTTCAAAAAAAATTTTATCATCTTAGCCAAAAAATTGTTTACAGAATTAACATATAACTTAATAGTATATTGTAATAAGTTTAAAAGAACTTATCTTATAATTTGCAAATCCAAAAATCTGTAATTAAAAAGATGTTCAAAAATACTTATAGTATTAGTAAATACAATTACTAAGACCAATTTTATTTTAAACTGTATCTGCTCAAAAGTTTTTAAATTATACAAAAAAAATAATATAATACTTTATTAAAAAAATTTTATGACAAATTGGCTTTTAACTTAAGCCTCTTTTTAATTATAACATTTTACTTGTAATATATATTTTTCAAAATAAAACTAAACTACAAACAATAACTAATTATAGGCTATAAAACAGTTAACATTAAATAAAAAAATTGTTTATTTATAATTGCTTTTTACAGTATTATATTAACAAAAAACCAAATATCAGAATAAGTCTTAATTATATTTGGCTTGAACAAACTCTTAGTTAACAAAAAAATTCTCAAGTATTTATGTAGTTTATTTTTCTTAGCAATTAAAATAAACAAATTGTTAATCTTTAAAAAAGCTGTCTTAATATTCTAATTAATAGAAATAGTTATTGTTTTTTTGTTGTTAATTAAAACATTATTAATTTTAAAAAATTCACTAGAAATATCTAAAATATATTAAGTAGAAGTTTGACAATTTTTAATCCAAATTATGTTATCTATAAAAGCACTTGTTACAGAAAATAATATTTTTTTTTTGCTGCTTTTTATTTTATCAGTCTTAATAACAAACTTAATATTAATTTCGTATTTATATAAATGTTTTTGTTTCTTAACTTTACACAAAAGAGAATCATAAAAAATTCTTCAAAAAAGAGAAAAAAAAAGAAGACTTTACTTAATTTAGTCTATTATATACAAAAAGATATAAAAAATATTAAACACTTTTATAATATATTATATAAAAAAACTAACTTATAAATTATTAAATTATTATTATTATTATATTAAAATACATATTAATATTTTGTTTGATCTTTATTTGCTTTAAGAATAATTTGAACTTAATATAACATAAACTTAATCAAATTATGATAGTAATTTACAAATATTGTATCCCATTTTTTCTTAATTTACTATTTTAATTATACAATATTTAAAAATTGTAAATTATATTAATGAATTTTAACTTCAATATATGATTAAAAATTTTTTTTTAAAGTAATATTAAAATTTTGTGCTGGCCAAAATTTTATGGTGTATAATTTCAATAATATAATCAACCAAAGGAATTAAAAAACCCAAACCAATCCATAAAAAACATCTCTAAAACATATAAACAAAGTTTTTTTTAATTGTGGCTGTAATACAATTCTTATAAAACTTTTTAAGAAGTTTATGTTATATATGTTCAAATTCTGTAATTCTAAATTGTGTATATGTAAATTCATCTGACTAAACAACTTGTTTAAAATTTTTTACAGTCCAATTTTTATAAGTACAAGTCTATTATAAATGGTTTTTTTATTTGATTTAAAAATTAATGACTTAAAATAAAAAATACATAAACAAAATTTTTTTTAAACTAATCTATTTTAAATAGTTTATATAAAATTAGATTTGTTAATATTTTTAATAAAATTCAATTATATTTGAAAAAAAGTTTGGCAGTAAATTTTTTTATTCTCTATTATTGAATATTTGAATTGTTTATATGTATATTTGTTAAAATTTGTGGTTGGTCTGTTTATTTTTTAAGAAATTTTTTTAATTTATATAATTTTTATATATATATTACAGAAAAACATAAATATTTAATAATCATAAAAATTTTACTGTTTGTATGTTCTAACTTTTTTGTTGGTATTCAGAAAGTTTTTTTCTAAAACATATTTAATATAATAAACTTTTTTATAACAAAAATGTTTAATATTTTATATATATATATAATAGAAAAAAACTTCTTTCTCTTCTTCATCCCAAATTCCCAAAAAAAAGTCAAAGTTTTTTTGAAAGAAGTTTTTTACAATTCAGTACAATAAATTCAAACTCTTTATTCTTGACTATGAAACCACTGTTGGCTGCAGTATTGCTGTTATGAAAAAGACTACTAAGATTTTTAGTTTTAATAATGGCTTTAAACCTGTTCTTCCAAGAAAAAAGAGAAGAGGTGGTGTTTTAGAAGATGGTTCTAGTGGTAAGAGCATTGGTTCTAAGGTTCAAAATAGCTGTTCATGGGGTTCAGAAACTGGTGACATCACTAAGTCTGATAGTATTGATATGAAAAAGAAATGTCTGATGGAAGAGACCAGTTTTGATTATGGTAAAGATGATGTTTTTGCTAAAGAAAATCCTGATCAGACACCTACTGGTTCAAAGATCAAAACCAAAAAAGCATTAGGCAAGCCATTGGGTAAGATAAATTTTTCATTTAGTGACATTGATGATGATGTTCTTTTGGATGCTCTATTGGAACTCCCCCCACCTCTCAAAAATCTGGTCAATATTTCTGTTTACAAATCTTTTACTTTGGATATTGAGTTGAATAAGATGGTTGGGAAATCTTCTCAAGAAAAACTACAAGTGGTCAGGAGATTATTTTCAAAAATCAATGGTTTTGGGAGGTCTTTACCCTTTCAAAATTTGCTGGAATCATTAGAGCATTGTTCACTTTCAAATCAAGTTTGGCATAGGCTTCCAAAAAAGCTAAAGAAGTGAAAATTCTGGTGAACACCAATCTTCAGAAGTCTTCTAGATGCTCAGATTGGACTGTGGTAATAAAAGAAATTCCTGTTGGTACTTTGGCTGAGGCTGTGTGTGCCGCGTTATCCGAGTTTGGAATAATTAAGTTGATCAAAATACAATTGGTGGGGCTATGACAGAAAACAGTGGTAGAATTTGAATGGGTTAATCATGTTGATTTGGTCACAGCAAAATGGTCTATCCTAATTGGGAAAGATGCAGTACATGTTGCTAGATTTAATATGGACAAAGAAACCTGAGATGAAAGAGATGTTCACAGGGCTCTTTTGTACACTATACCAGTAAGAACCAATGTGCATGATATTTGGGATTATATCAACTTAGTGGGTAGAAAAACATGCACAATCAATCATTACCCTGTTATATATGCTTGGGCCAGATGTGCCATTGTTTGTTTCAAATCAGCTGAATCCTTGGATGCTGTCATAAATACTACTTCAGTTCTAAAAAGCATAAATCTGCATTGGTCTTGATTGGGTTTTTCTAAATGTGCTGAGTGTGGGAAAATAGGTCATATGTTATTGAGTTGTTCTGTAGGTGAGAATTTTTCTCCTAGTAAATCTCCTCGTAGAGTGCTTTCAGATGTGGATAAAAACAGACTGGCTGTCATCTATTCCAAGTATTCGGCTCTTATTGCTCATTCTGTTGCTTTTGGTGGGATTTTTTGGGCAAAGATTGCTAGTAGATCTTTATTCCCTCCTCTTTCTGTGAAGAATAATTCGATCAATCCTGGCTCCTCTTCAGAGATAAAGCCTACTCTTCCTGTTGCTTTTAATGTTGAAAAGAGGTTTGCTGTTTTGAAAAGCAGTCTTATTAGTCTCACAGAACAGATTAGTGAGTTGGCTAAGAGGTTGAACTCACTTGTTCTGGCAGTTTCCCAGCCTAGCCCTAGATGTTAGCTGCTGATAACCCTCCCATCACAGAATCAAGTGGGTGATATAGTGATGGGAGAGGGCTCGAGTGTGGCCACTAATGGTAAAACTGCTGCACTTCTGAAATCATTCTCTTCTCCTAACATGGTTAAGTTTAAAACTATGTTGGAAGGTCTTTCTGCTTTTGTTTTGAGTTTGTCAGCCCATCTTGATAGTTTGGTCTTAACTGGTAGTGTGCACTCCCAATCTCCTTCTCAATAAGTGAATTAGTCTGGAAAATTGTGATGTGTAATGTCAGAAGCATGAATAATCCTGCAAAACAGAAGGATATTGTGCATTGACATATGAAATCTGGAAATATGGTCTCAATTGTTACTGAAATGAAATTGAAGTCTGATTGTAAACCATGGATTATAAACAAGTTTGATGGTGTTAGAATTTTTTCATTTGGTGTAAACAAAGGGTTTCTTGGAACTGGGGTGGCCATTATCATGAACAATTCTCTGGCTTGTCATGTTTCTAAAATTGATGAGATCCTTGGTCAGGTTATTTCAGTATGTCTTTTCTTCAAAGGCAAACTCTCAGTTATGGTTCTGGATTTGTATACTGGTGCATCCTCTGGTATTAGGTTTGGTCAGGCTATAGAAGTCAACTCTTTTATCACAAGAGTTCTGAACTTTAATACTTTTGTGGTCTTAGGTGGTAATTTTAATAAAGACAATTTTAAAAAAAGTGCAAGTTTTAGGTTTTGTTTGGATCTGGGTTTGGCCAACTTATTTGGTACACACTCATTGATCAAAGCTCCTATGTGAAGCAATTCAAGGGGTGCTGAAAAAACAATTGATTATATTTTTGTCAGTGATAATTTGTCTTTGGCAGTTGCTGGTTAGATTGTGGCTTCTGTTTCTGATTATTTTAACACTAACCACAAGGCTGTTATAATGTCAGTTGGTCTGGGTGGGCTTTTGGATGTTCATCTAAATGGTTTGCGCAAGCAAGCTAATAAAGATTGATAAAAGTTCAAGATTACAGATGCAGATGGTCTCAAATAAACTTGTTTTAAAGAGTGTTCTTTAGTTGAGTTTTCTTTTGTAGTTAATGAGTTTTTGGTTGCTAGTGATGATGGAGATTTTGATTCTATGTGGTCTTGTTTGGTAAAAGTGTTGGTCAATTCAGCTGATGAAGTGTTTTCTAGACATTGGTTTCATGAGATCAAATGTTCTTCCAACAAACAATCTTCAAAATTTTTTAAGCTGAAACTCCTGGTTGCTAAATTGGTGATGTTTCTTTAATCTGGTAATGCTTTTAGAACTGGTTCTCTTCTCAATGCTTGGCTGATTGCTGATGAATATAAGGCTCTTGAGATTCGAGACATGTTGAATGATGGTGTCAGCAGCAAGGATGTTTTTGTTTG
>JAAOMT010000480.1:1355-100121 GCA_016748015.1 Geosiphon pyriformis
ACAAAATTCTATTTCTTTACGTTTCTTTTTTTTTCTCTTTCTTTTCTTATCATAATCATTTGGGTAGCCTACAGACGAGATTCCTGTAGAAGAGTTGACTTTCACAGCAAAGTAACTACACATTTTTAGTGAGCTTCCAGACGAGCAATTCCTGGGAAAGAGTTGACATTTACTACAACGTAACTACATAAAGTAACTGGCACGGAATTGGCCATTTCACTTATAAGCCCAGTGGTTCAAATTATAGGAGATAATTTGAAGATAAATTCAGTTATCAAAGGTTCAACTACTTCCTCTAGTCGTGAATAAACAGCAAAACAACATCAACAACCTTCAAGAAAAGAGACCAAAAACCTTCGGTAACACCATACACCAAAAATAATTTTCTTTTATTTTCCAAATCTCTTATAATGACTATTCCTCAAAACATTCAACAATTATTCCAAGAACTAATGTTAGCTTTAAAAACAATACTCAAATTATCTATTACTGTTACTAAAAACCACATTAATTATACCCAAACAGATGTAGTCACAAATGTAGCCCCAAATTCACAAAAATATCACCCATATAAGAAGAACACAAGAAGTTATTCTGAAATTCACCTGCCAGAACTTTTAAAGCTTGCTTTAAGAGAAAACTTAATGCTCATTCTTATTAGTATTCCACCAAATGCTACTATTTAACAAAAACTTCAACTGTGTCTTAATGAAGAAAACTACGACTATACTCCAATATATAGATATTTCTACATTGGAAAAACACTTCATGAATAAAAATGGGAGCTTACAGCAGCAAACCTTACAAAAGAAGCTATTTGGAAACAATTCCATAATGAATTCAAGACAACAGCTGGATCTACAAACAGTCATTATAAACTAAGAGCTGCTCTTAGACTTTATGACCTATTCCACATCTGTGAAAACGTCCTACAAAACCCAATTTTACAATCTTTAAAGATTCAATACATTGGAAAGCTCACAGAACTGAAATTTCAACAATTTTCAGACCAAATTTCTTTAATAATTTTGGATTATTATCTGGAAATTACAGACAGTACTTGGACTTCGATGGAGCTCAGTCTTGAGGAGGAGGTTATGTTACCAGATGAAATTAGAGATATTATTTAACATGAAATTATTATTATAATTTCCATCATTAATTAACATATATTATCATTTCAAATTATCACTTATTACATTAGCAAAATGTCCAAAATTATTATTTAATTAATAACCCAATTTGTATATGACACAAATGTAACCTAATTGCGATGATCAATCATGCAATACCCCAAACTATATAACATTCAAAAAATTCGCCAAAATTTGTAGAAATTCACCAAAATAATTGATAGTTCACCAAAATATCTAATAGTTTGCAGAAATAACTTGTAGTTCGCCAAAATGTATCTTTAGTTCAGTGAAATTATAGAAAATAGCAAAGTTCAAGTTCATAAAATAGTGTTACAACAAGTTGTATAAAAGAAGAGCTTCTTTCTTTAAGAAAATGTATCTTACTTCAGATTTAAAAACAATTAGAATAATCCTCTACACCCAAAAGACAAATAAATATCAAATAATTCAAAAAGCCAAATTCTTAATTATTTCCCTTGAAATTAACCAATTCTTACTAACAGTTTGAAATTGATTAGCTACCAATTTCAGTAGACTGTTAAAACACTTCCAGGCCTGGATCCGAAATGACTTCCATAAATCATCAGTTTTACTTTTTCTTTTACATTTCTTTTATTCTCTTTTTTTTCTTATTATAAATCATTTGGATAGTCTACAGATGAGAATTCCTGTAGAAGAGTTGACTTTCACAGCAAAGTAACTATATATTTTTTAGTGAGCTTCCAGACGAGCAATTCCTGGGAAAGAGTTGACGTTTACTGCAAAGTAACTATACAAAGTAACTGGCATGGAATTGGCCATTCCACTTATAAGCCCAGCAGTTCAAATTATAGAAGATAATTTGAAGATAAATTCAGTTACTGGAGGTTCAACCACATCCAAAAAACGTGAATCCACAGCAAACAGACATCAACAACAATTAAGAAAAGAGACCAAAAACCTCCAGTAACACTGTATAGGTTTCAGCTAAATGCTCATTTAGGAACCAGTTTTAAAAGTCTTAGAATTGTCTGCTGAATTGTTTTTCAATAGGAAAGCAAATCAAACAGGAGGGCAAAGAATTGAGTTCAATAAAGTCTAAATCATTTTTGTTATATGCTTCAAAGTGTTTTTCTGATTGTTATGGCAGGTATAAATAATCACTCATACAATAGGAAACAAAGTGGATTTTGATAATCTTACAAAGAGCACTACTTTTATGTTATGGGTTGGAGTAACAAGCTAATGAATAACAAGAGATAACAAGATTATAGGATGATAAAAAGAATCAAAGGGATTTTAATTTCAAAGAGCAAATTGAATAAATATGGATTTAATGTGCAAGATTAGTCTCATAAAATATTTCAGTCATTATACTTTTTAAGGATAACCAGAGAATCTGAAAGTAAAGAGATAGTCTGTACTGTCAACAAATAATCATACACTGGTATAATTTTATGTCTTATGTCAGCATTCTTAAATTTAATATTAGGTATCAGATATACTCTTCAGTTATATTTTATTCAATAATCTTTAAATGCTGCAATTACATGTTTCAGGAAAAGAGTAGGCAAATAACCAACAAGTAATCTTTTATCCCAAGATGTTTGGATACTTAAAGATAAGGAAAAAAAATTTAGCAATAAGAGAATAATTGAGATAAAAGTTGTTATTTTAATTATTTGATTTTTTTAATTTCTACATGTTTTTCTACAGCTAAGAGATTTATCACTTATATAGTTATTAAAAGTGGTTAATTATTAGGTCAACAACTAGGTCAATGATTAGGTCAATGATTACTTTCTAAAAATAGAGTGGCTAATTTATATGACATCAGTGGCTAATATATGTAATAATTAATAAGAAGTATAAGTTTCAACCATAACAACACATTTCAGGAAAAGAGTAAGAAATAACCAACAAGTAATTTTTAATCTCAAGATGTTCAGATACTCGAAGATAGAAAAAGAGAAATTAGCAATAAGAGAATAATTAAGATAAAACTTGTTATTTTATTTATTTGATTTCCTTAATTTTTATATGCTTTTCTACAGTTAAGAGATTTATCACTTATATAGCTATCAAAAGTGGTCAATAATCAAATCAATGACTAGGTCAATGATTAGATCAATGATCAAGTCAATAGTCAGATTATTAATCAGGTTAATAATTACTTTTTAAAAATAGAGTGGCTAATTTATATGACATTAGTGGCTAATACATGTAATAATTAATAAGAAGTATAAGTTTCAATCATAACAATGTGTTGTCTTTACTACTTGTGTTAACACTTTCAAATGGTCTGTTAACAGTTTTAAATCTGAATGTAGGTGTAGTAGATCTTGTAGTTTCTATTGTTGTTGAAATTTGTAAAATTGTGTTATTTTTTTTCTCTTTTTTTATAATGAAGGTTTTGTTTCTTTCTACTTGGTCTTTACAGTCAGTAGTTTCTACACTTGTACTTCTTTGTATGACTGGTGTCACTTTATTGTTGATGTTGTTATCAGACATTTTTAAGTCTGTTGTAATAATAATAAATTATTATGATTAAATATTTCTTTGCAAAAACTTATTTTCCAAATTTGAGGCATAGTAAATTGTGTAGTAGCAGTTAAAGAGAAAAAATCAGTTTTTTTGTTAGCTGAACCAATTAGTTTAATATCCAGAAAAGAAATAAAAGAAGTACAGAAGTTTTTTTCCTTGTATAAATCCAAGATTTTTCATTCAGTTTATCTCTTTCTTGATAAACTTATCATTGTGTCAATTAAATTGATAAGGTTTTAGATAGATAGAGCAAGTTTCTTTAATGATGATGGTGTGTTGTATCATATGAGTTTGTCCAGAGATATTATTTTCTTTTGAGATAATTGGGCTATTTCTAGCCAACAAATTTTCAATGTCTACTTTTTTTTCTTCAGAAAAAAGTTTTCTTTGTTCTATTACAAGTGATTAGATCTTAAGTAGTTTATTCTCAAAGAACTTCTGTTCTTCTTTTATTTTTTTTCTGGGTATCAAACTAATTGGTTCTCAATTTTTGTAATAGATCAGACAGAATTTGCATTCATTACTAAAAGAATACAAAGGTTTATTGCACCAGCACCAGGCACAAGAATTATTTTACCAATATCTGTATTTGGTTTTCTTGCCAGGCTTTTTGTTAAAAATTTTTCTGAGGATATCATAGTAGGACCAGCAGATTATTTTGTTATTTACAATAATTCTTTCTTTGTTAGCTTTAATATTGTCTAATGACTTGTCATTGCTGATAAAAGTGGTATAAATAAGTTCAACAGTTTTTTCTTGTTTTTTTTCTTCATCACTCTTTTTATTACTCTTTTCATTATCTAATTTATCTAATTGTTTTTTTTTTGGTTCTGCTTGGATACTGAGGGAGTTGTCTAATGACAACACTTAATCACAATGGGCTTCTTATCACATCTGATGGTCAGTTCACATAGCTTATAGTTAAATAAAACTTTGGCTTTCTTTAACTACTCATTATCAACAATTATGGTATATGTTTTGGCTTTAAATACTTCCATGTCAGTTTTAATGCTGATGCCATTGATGCAAACAGAAATAGCTTTGGCAATACCAAGCTCTTTCTTTTTGTTATCATGCACATTGGTCATAGATTTGATTAAGAGTTTATCAATCTTTTTACTAATGGCTTTTAGCAATAACACTCATGAAAAATTCACTGTTTAGGATCAGATCAATAAAGTAACCAGCCATTTGGGCTTTGCAAATCAGAGGGATAACATTGTTGTTGTCAGTAAGTTTAGCTTGTTAAAGACGTTTATTGGTTTTTGGTGTCTTTTTCTTTGGGATTAAAGATTTACAAAGATTTTTTCTAAACTGTAGATGAGTCATTAACTGGCCAAAGATAATGTGAGCTGAAGTTTTCATGAGATCTTTAATAACAGAATAGAAACCAGATTTTTGTACAATTTTGGAAGTTCCAGCTTTGAAGAATTCTTAAAAACCTTAGTCTTTAGTGGCTTATTGTTATCAACAGTTAATGTTAAAACTTTATTGAATTCTAGGGCAAAATCAATCTTGGCTTTTTTTTTTTTCTTGTTAAGTTTGAGAAGTTAATTGCTAATTCATTTATATCATCATTATTATTAGTTAAGTTAAAAGCATAAAAAGAGTTTTCTTCTGATTGGCTTGCACTTTCACTCTTTGAAGGTGTACCTACCAGTTTAAAGGCTGATAAAAAATAGCTTCAACTAAGAGATCCTCTCCAAAAAAATTGATATTGGCATGATTGGATCTTTGATTGGAGATATTGTTGTTGTTGAGTTTGTTGTTCTGATTATTATTATTTCTAAGAACTGGAGAAGGCAAAAAGAGATTGTTGTAATCTCTTGAAAAGTGTTTAATTAATCTACAACAGTAGTATACAGATGAACTGTGATTTTGCTGTCTTTGATAAGGAGGCTGCTAGGAATGATTAAAACATAATTCAAATTTGGGTCTTTGGAATTGCTGATTGTCTCTGACTGCTTGTGCCAAAGGTTTTAATAGGTGGACAAGATTAGCTATAAGTCTGTTTATTAATGGTTTATTGAAGTCTTGAGTATAAGCAGCAAAAGAAATAGTAGTCATTTGTGGAGCAAGAGTTATAACAAAAGTAGGAGTAAAAACTGGAAGTGTGAATTCCAAATGCATTTATTGATTGTTTTCAATTCTTTGGGCGAGTTTAATGGCCATATCTATTGTAAAATTATTTTTCAGGGCCAAAAGAGACCAAAGAGCATAAGATAAGTCAGTTCTCAATCTTTTTGTAAAGAAGTAAATCTTTTGCTCTTCTGTCTAATTTTTTCTAGAATCTACTCATTTAATTAACTTTCTTATTGCTTTGGCATATTTGGTTACAATTTCACTGAAACCTTGAGTTCTTTTTTCCAATTTCATATACTATTTTGAGATTAAGATGGGAGTTCTGAATTTGTTTTCAAACCAAGTAATAAAAGAAGTGTTGTTTTTTCTAATATTTACTGGTGCCCATCTTATGATTCTTTGCTGAGCATTGGCATTGGTTTTTTGTAAAAACCAGGTAGCAGAAGAGCCTTGGAGATAGCCACCAATAATTTGGAACTTGTATTTTTCATCATACTAATTTGCAGTAACTGCTTTTTTAAAATTGTCCAATCATTCTATTAGATCTTGGGTATTACCTTTAAATAGTGGTAATAAGATGTTATTTTTTCGTCCTAAAGCAGTTTGTATGTCTTAAATAATAGCCAAAATGTTTTGTTGTATGGAATTATTGGTTATTGGTTTAGAAATAGCTGTTTGTGTAGAATGTTTTGATTTGCTTAAGAAGAGATCAAAAACAAGAGCAGTTTGATAACTTTCTTCTTCTGTTTTAAAGAAGGTTTTAGCTAACTAGTGGACAGCAATCCAAATGTAAATTTGGTAATTTAGATATTCGAAATCAGGAGGCTGTGTTCTGTTATCAAAAACTCTTTTTTTCCTAATTTTTATGATCATAACTAGAGCTAAGAGTAAAAAAGTTGTAAACATTACTTTTCTTATAGTGACTAATAAAGTTTCAACATAAGAGAGTTTCTCTGTTATTAAAGCAACTAGACAAAATGTTTTGGCTATATTTCCTTTAAAAAATATTAGTGAAAAGCTGTCTTTAGCAGTTTCTGGTTCATTTTCTTTACTTTTAACTGGTAATTCTTCTCCAGTCAAAGTTTTTTCCAAAAAACACTCAGATTAGTTTAAGAGCCCAAAGATTTTTAATAATAGACCAGTTAACAAGTTGGTCTTTTCTGCTCTTATCACTTCTATAACTATTATTATTAGTTTTCACAAATGGTCATAAAAGCCAAAAATTCTAAAAAACAGCAGCTGGCACTTGCAACTGCTATGGTTACACCAAACTCTTTTGTGGTTCCAGATGAGATCTTGGATAAGATCTTTACAGCAGCCAGTTTTTTTCTTGATATGAATGGCAACAACAGTGACACATCTCTTAAAATAGGCCAAGATTAACCACTGACTGTGTTGTTTGATGTAATACTCTTTAGCAGATTATTACCAATTCCAAAAGCAAAACAGTCTATCATTTCAGATGATTTTAAAGATTGGATTAATCAGATGAAAATGAAATTAACTACTCTTTCTCCAGTTTCTGGTACTGCTAATGGTAGTGCTTGAAAGAATATGAATAATCATCAAAGGTTTTCAAGAAAATCTAAATGGTACTATTAAAGTAGTTATTGGTGATGAAGTTTTTCTAACCACTCTTAAGATTGCATGGTCTTCTGGTGTGATCTCTATTTTTTCTCTTTCTTTGTTAGTTGTATTTCATAATGTATCTTTAAGTACTTTTTCTAATGACATCAAAATCTTTTTTGGCATTTTTGGTGTTGTTACTTTAGTTAAGTTAAAGCCTGCTGGCTTGTGGCAATATGCTGTGGTTTAATTTAAAGACTCTTTTTTTGCTGCTGCTGTTCTTACTCACTGGTTAGTGCTGGTTAGAAAAAACTGTGTTAGAATTTTACTTTTAGTCAACCAAAAAAAGATTATTATCTCAAGAGATGTTTTTAAAGCTAAGTTGGTCAATTTTTTTTTGGCTGTATTGTCTTTAAGATTAGTGATTTGGTCTTTTAAGTTGGTGGTCATATTTGTTTTATTTTCTGTTTTCCTAAGTCATACTAACATGAACATTTTGCTGTAATTACTTTTGATTTTTTAGAATTTTTGAACATTGCTGTATCAAAAACTGGTACTTTATGTGGCTGCTACATCTGGTGAAAAACTTCTAAATATTGCTACTGCTACAGATATCAAGATTTAGATTATTTGGCTGTGGATTACAAGGTGTTACCACCTTTTTTTTTCAAATTTCCTTCTAATTCTGCTGGTGGTTTCAAAGTTTTCAAGTCATCTCTTGTTGGAATTAAATCTTATGCCAAAGCTGCTGTTTTTGTGGTTTCTTCTGTTGCTGCTGTTGTTAATGTAAATTTGGCTTTTGGTGCCATTTCTAAAGCCTTAATACTTCTGTTGTCTGTTGTCTTTTCTGGTTCAAATACTATTGTTAATGCTAAGTTGGCTTCTCTGAAAACACATCTTAATGAACTGTCTTTATTGATAAAATCTATAGTTGAGCCTGTGGGCTCTCTAGTAGTACTGGTTATTAAATTACTGTTTATTCTGTCTGTGGCTTCTTTGCTGCAAAAAAAAATAGTGGACTTTAAGAAGAGAAGTAAGAAAGTTTGCTTTATTGATGTATCTAAAGATAAAAATATAAATAATAATAATAACAATAATGATGATTTTAAAGATTTTCAGTCTATAATAACATATTTGATGCAATAATAGAATTATGAAAGGGTCAATCTTCTAGTATCAAATCTAATCCTGATCAGACTACTAAGTGAATAAATAGTCTTATTAAGAATAGTCATAAGCTTGTTTGCATTATGAGTAAGATATATAAATTAGACCTGTTTAATACATTAAGTAGTATAAGTAATACTAGTATATAATTAGAGCTTTCTACTTGTGGTTAGCCATATTGTTATAATTAAAACCCATACTTTTTATTAATTATTACATGTATTAGCCACTGATGTCATATAATTAGCCACCCTATTTTTAAATAGTAATTATTGATCTAATCAATAAGCTGACTATTGACCTAATCATTAACCTGATTATTGACCATTTTTAATAGCTATATAAGCAATGAGTTTCTTAGCTGTAGAAAGACATGATCAAAGTAATGAAATAAAACCTACTATTAATTACTTTCTCTTATATTGCTTATTCTTTTTTCTCTACTTTCAAGTATTTGAACATCTTAGAATAAAAGATTACTTGTTGACATTCACATATCTTATCTTTTTTTTTTCTTGATTTGTATTATTAGAATTAGTCTGAGAAGTGATTGCTTGCTTCTGTGATTCATTGAATAAAAAAACAATTGAAAAACACAATAATATCTATTATTGATTCTAAAAATCACTAAGTTGAGACATAGAATAATAGCAGTAGTATTATTTTGTTAACAATCATGAACTATTTTTCTATCTTCAGATTTCCAGAAAAAATTTGCAACTGTGATTTTTATAAGACTGATCATGTACATTGAATCCTTATTTATTTAATTCGCTTTCTTATTGTAATTTTCTCTTTGATTATTTCCATCACTCTACAATCCTGTTTTTCCTTGCTTGTTACTCCAATCTGTAACATAAAAGTAGTACTTTCTGTAAGATTGTCAAAATTTACTTTGTTTTCTATTGTATGGGTGATTATTTATATCTGCCATAACAATCAGAAGAACACTTTGAAGCACACAACAAAAATGATCTAGACTTTATTGAACTTAATCTTTTGCCCTCCTGTTTGATTTGCTTCTCTATTGAAAAACAATCCAGTAGACAATTCTAAGACTTTTAGAACTGGTGCTTGAATGAGTATTCAGCTAAAACTTATACAGCTTATACAACTTATTACTTTAACCAAGCTTATTTTGAAGACAACTTTGAAAAAAGAAACAACAGTATCAATCAGCTTTTATATTCCACAACTTTTGAACAACAGATCTCTGATTCTAAATACCTAAATTACCAAATTCACATTTGAATTGCTGCCCATTAGTTAGTTAAAACACTTTTTAAAACAGAAGAAGAAAGCTATCAAACTGCTCTTGTTTTTAATCTCTTTTTAAGTGAATCAAAACATTTTACACAAACAGCTACTTCTAAACCAATGGCTAATAATCCTATACAACAAAACATTCTGGCCACCCTTCAAGACATACAAACTGCTTTAGGGTGAAGAAACAATATCCCATTACTTTTATTCAAAGGTGATACACAAAACCCAATTGAATGGTTAGATGATTTTGAAAGAGCAGTCATTGACAATCAAGATGGTATAAGCAAGTTCAGCAGTTTTTTCTTGTTTTTCTTGATTTTCTTCTTCATTGTTCTCTTCATCATCTGATTCATCTGATTGCTCATTTTTTTGATTCTGTTTGAGTACTAGAGAAGTTGTCTAATAGCAATATTTAACCACAATAGGTTTTTTACCACATTTAATAGTTAGCTCACAAAGTTTATAATCAAACAAGACTTTTGCCTTCTTAAGCCATTTATTGCCAACAATAATAGTGTATTTTTTTGCTTTGAATACTTTTATGTCAGTCTTAATGCTGATGCTATTGATGTAAACAGAAATAGCTTTGGTTATACCAAGCCCTTTTTTTTTGTTACTGTGCACATTAGTTATTGGTTTGGTTGAGAGTTCATCAATCTTTCTACCAATGGCTTTCAGAAAGTGTTTGGCAATTACACTTACAGATGATCTACTGTCTAGGATCAAGTCAATAAAATAACCAGCCATTTGGGCTTTGCAAATTAGAGAGATGACATTACTATTGTTAGTGAATTCAACTTGTCAAGAGCATTTATTAGTTTTTGGTGTCTTTTTTTTTAGGATTAAGGATTTGCAAAGATTTTTTTTGAATTGTGAATGGGTTATTAATTGGCCAAAGATAATGTGAACTGAAGTTTCTATAAGATCTTTAACAATGAAATAGGGACCAGATTTTTGTACAATTTTTGGAGATTCCAACTTTGAAGAATTTTTAAAAACTTTAGCCTTTGATGGCTCATTGTTATTAGTAGTTAATATAGATGTTTTGTTTGGGTTCAGAACTAATTCAATCTTGGCTTTTTTTTTTCTTGTTGATTTAGAGATATTAATTGCTAATTCATCTATTTTATAGTCATTATTAGTTAAGTTAAAAACATAAAAGAGGTTTTTTTCTGGTTGGCTTGCACTTTTACCTTTTAAAGGTGCACCTACCAGTTTAAAGACTGATAAACAGTAGCTTTAACTAAAAGATTCTCTTCAAAAAAATTGATGTTAGTATAATTGGGTTTTTAATTAAAGACACTATTGTTGTTGATTCTGTTGTCCTAATTATTATTATTTTTAGAAGCTAAAGGAAACAGAGAAGAATTGTTGCAATTTCTGAAAAAATGTCCAGTTAATCCACAGCAATAACACACAAGTGGAACATGATTTTGTTGTTTTTAATAAGGGAGTTGCTAGGACTGATTAAAACAGAGTTCATATTTGGGTCTTTGGAGTTGTTGATTCTCTTTAACTGCTTGAGCTAAAGGTTCTAATAGCCAGACAAGATTGGCTGTGAGTCTATCTATCAATTGTTCATTGGAATTTAGAATTTGAGCAGTAAAAGAAATGACAGCTATTTGAGAAGCAAAAACCATAACAGAAGCAAGAACAAAAACTGAAAGTGTGAATTCCAAGTACATTCTTTAATTGTTTTCAATTTGTTGGGCTGGTTCAATGGCCATATCTATTGTAGAATTGTCTTTCAGGGCCAAAAAAGACTAAAGAGCATATAAGAGATCAATTCTCAATTTTTTTGTAAAAGAATAAATTTTCTGTTCTTCTGTCCAGTTTTTTTCAGAGTTTATCTGCTTAATTAACTTTTTAATTGCTTTGGCATATTCAGTTACAACTTTACCAAAATCTTGGGTTTTTTTTTCTAATTTCATGTACCATTTGAATATTAAGATAAAAATTCTAAATTTCATTTTAAATTAGGTAGTAAAAGAGGTATTGTTTTCTTCAGTATTTGCTGATGTCTATTTAATGATTCTTTGCTAAGCATTGGCATTGGTTTTTTGTAAGAACCAAGTAGCAAAAGAGTCTTGAAGGTAGCCACCAATGATTTAAAACTTGTATTTATTATCATATTGGTTAACTGTAATAGCTTTTTCAAAGTCATTTAACCATTTAATTGAATCTTGTACATTATCTTTGAATAATAATAATAAGATATTGTTTCTTTGCCTTAAAGCAGTTTGTATGCTTTAGAGAATGACCAGAATGTTTTATTGTATAGGGTCATTAGTCATTGGTTTAGAAATAGCTGTTTGTGTGAAATGTTTTGATTTACTTAAAAAGAGATCAAAAACAAGAGCAGTTTGATAGCTTTTTTCTTCTGTTTTAAAGGGTGTTTTAGCTAGCTAATAAGTAGCAATCCAAATGTGAACTTGGTAATTTAAGTATTTAAAATCAGAAGACTGTTTTTTAAATATTGTTACAGGTTGAAATAACAAGCTAATGGATAACAAGGAAGAATAAGATTGTAGGGTGATGGAAATAATCAAAAGAGAATTCAACTTTAAAGAGCAAATTGAATGAGTATAGATTCAATGTGTGAGATCAATCTCATAAAATATCTCAGTCGCTATTCTTTTCAAAGGTAACTGGAGAATCTGAAGGTAGAGGGATAGTCTATACTGTTAACAATTGATCACCACTGGTATAATTCTATGTCTCATGTTGGCGCTCTTAAAATTCAATATTAGGTATCAACTTGTGCTTTTCAGTTATGTTTATTCAAATAATCTTCAAATGCTACAATTATATATGTCAGGAAAAGGCCAACAAGTAATTTTTTATCCTAAGATGTTTGGATACTTGAAGGTAGAGAAAGGGAAATTAGCGATAAGAGAGTGATTGAGATGAAAGTTGTTATTTTTATTTATTTGATTCTTGTCTGAGAGATAATTTTCTATAGCTAAAAGACTTATTATTTATATAGCTATTGAAAGTGGTCAACAACTAGGTCAATGATCACTATCTAAAAATAGAGTGACTAATTATATGTTATCAGTGGCTAATACATGTGATAATTAATAAAAATTATGAGTTTTAACTATAACATTATTCTCTTCAAAAAGATTGAGCTTTGGCAAAATCAAGCTATTTATAGGGTATTCTAATTAAAGGGTTTTGTCTAACTCAAAACTAACTAGTTTGTTGAAGTCTTTTGTGGATAGAGTATATAGTACTTGAGGCGAAATAAGCTTTGTATCCAAGAAACCAAATCTTTGTATAAGAGTTTTGGCTCTTCTTGCAATGGTCAAAACTCTTAGAACATCTAAACGTATAATGCCCAAAATTTCCACTTGTATCTCTGAAGTTGTTTTTTTCATGAGCTTCATTTCTTCTATAATTTCACCAAGACAACCATAGAATTTTAGTTGTCTTTCATATAACAAGTTTTTGTCTATGGGCAAGATTTTCTTAATCGTTCTTCCAATTGTCATGGAAAGTGTAAGTATTGCTGCTGTTATGCTTTCCAGCAAATACTTATCCATTTTGCTACCAATTCTTTCTTTTCTGGTAGTGGTTTTCTTTGGTCTAATAACAGTATGTGTTCCATTGTTATTAGTTATGATGGTTTGTTTTCCAATGGTCAGAGTAGCATTTGGATAATTTTTGATCCAGTACTCATAGAGAGTATAGAAAGCATTTTGAATGTTTTGATCTAGGAAATAATTGTTCATGTTGATTGAAGATACCTCTGTTTTGGGAATGGTACATTTATTTATATCTGATTTTTGTTGATCATTTGGATTGGTATTACCACAACAGGTAACCAATCAGGTCGTTTGTAATATTTCTTGAGTCATGTGCCATAAACAGGGCGATCATTGAAGATTGTTTCATATTGATCTTATAAGATATAAGAACCATTGTTCAAAACTTTGTTAACTATAAAGGGTCTTTTCCACTGGCTAGAAAATTTATTACCATAGACATTGTTTTTGTCTGAATGGTATTCTAAAACTAAGTCACCAACACTTAAGGAAAGTGTTTTATATGTTTTCTTTTTTTTAAGCTTCTCTTGAAATTGTTTTATCTTTTTAAAGGCAATTATTCATGCTTCTATTAATGAGTCAAGAATGGTACTAAGTCTTCTTTGCAAAGTGTCTTTGTAATTCCCTATTGTTATTTCTTCAAAGGGTATTATCTCAATGTCAGTTTCTATTGGTAGGATTGCCATTCATCTATAGAGTAGATAAAAGGATTCATAACTTGTTATGTCATGATTCACAGTTCTATAAGCGAACAAAGCTGAAGACAGTACTTTGTCCCATAAGTTTATTTCTTCACTGGTTTTGGCTAGGATTTCACATAGAGTTCTATTGAAATGTTCTACTAGGCCATTTGTTTAGGGGTGATAAGGAGAGGAAAGTTTGTGACATATTCCCATTTTTTTGCAAAGTTCTTCAACAAGTGTACTGAGAAAAGCTCTTCCTCTGTCAAATAAAAGTTCTTTGGGGCAGCCATGGTGACAAATAATATCTTCATAAATGAAATTGGCTATTGAGACTGCTGTTTGGTCTGAAGTGGCTTTTGCTTCTATCCACTTTGTAAAATAATCGGTAGCTGTGATAATGTATCTGTTGCCATTAGGAGTTATTGTTAAAGGTTCAACAACATCTATACCAATTCTGTCAAAGGGTTGACCAACAGAGATTAGATGGATATCTTCTTTGCGATTGGGTTTTCCTCTTCTTTGGCAGATATTACAGGTTTTAATGTATTCAGCAATGTCTTTTTCCAAGGTAGGCCAATAATAACGAGCTAGAGTTTTCTGAATTGTTTTTGTTTTTCCAAAGTGTCTAGCTAATGGATCAGTGTGCATATTGTAGATCACAATTTTTCTTTCTTCAAATCTAATAACTCTCTGGGAGTGGTCAGGATCTTTTCTATTTCTTTTATAAAGTTGGTTTTAGCGAATCAAATAGAAATTTGATTGTTTGCACAAATGTTCTCTTTGTTGTTGTGTGTATTTTGGTGGGTATTGTTCTTTACCCAAAAATTTCATTAAGACAGAGTAGTTGTCCAAGTTCATTATCGTGTTTGTCAAAAAGGGGAATTACTAATAATTAAGTTGGTTTGGTTTGAGAGGGTTGTTCTGTCACTGAATGGTAAGTCTGGAGAGAGTGTCAGTGTTTTGATGATTAGCTTCTTTGTGATGTTGAATATCATAGTCGAATTCATCCAAGTGGAGTATTCAGCAAATTATCTATTTGTGTTCTAGCCTCTTTTTGTTGCACAGCCAAACCAAAGCTTGGTGATCTGTTACCACCAAAAACTTCACACCAAGAAGATACTTATGCAAAAGAAGTAGCAGCCACTTGAGGAGTGGAAGCCATGACAGGAGCAGGAGCAAAAATTGGAAGTGTGAATCTCAGATGCATCCTTTGGTTATTTTCAATCTTTTGGGCGAGTTCAATAGCCATATTCATTGTAGAGTTGTCTTTTAGAGCCAAGAGAGGCCAAAGAGCATATAAATTAGTTCTCAATCTTTTTGTAAAGGAATAAATTTTTTGCTTTTCAGTCCAGTTTCTACCAGAGTCTACACACTTAATGAGTTTTCTGATTGCTTTGGCATATTCAGTCACAATTTCACCAGGATTTTGGGTTCTTCTTTCTAATTCCATATGCCATTTGGATATTAAGATGGGGGTTCTGAATTTGTTTTCAAACCGGGTAGTAAAAGAGGTATTGTTTTCTCTAATATTTGCTAGGGTCCATTTAACAATTCTTTGTTGAGCACCAGTATTGGTTTTTTGTGAAAACCAGATAGCAGGGAAGCCTTGAAGGTAGCCATCAATGATTTAGAACTTGTATTCATTATCATACTGGTTTGCAATGGCTGCTCTTTTAAAATCATCCAACCATTCAATTGGATCTTGGGCATCACTTCTGAATAGAGGTAGTGGGGTGTTGTTTCTTCATCCCAAAGCAGTTTGTATGCTTTGGAGGGCAGCCAGGATGTTTACTTGCATTGGATCTTGGGCCATTGGTTCAGGAGTTACTGTTTGTGTGGAGTGCTCTGATTCACTTAAGAAGAAATCAAAAATAGGGGCTGTTTGGTAGCTTTCTTCTTTTGTTTCAAGAGGAGTTACTGTTGATTGATGGGCAGCAATCCAAATATGGATTTGATGATTCAGATATTCAAAATCAGGGGGCTGTTGTTCAAAGATTGTAAAATATAAGAGCTGATTGATACTGTTATTTCTTTCTTCAAAGTCATTTTCAAAATAAGCTTGATCAAAGTAATAGGTTGTATAAGTTGTATAGATTTCAGCTAAATGCTCATTCAGGAACCAGTTCCAAAAGTCTTGGAATTGTCTGCTAGATTGTTTTTCAATGGGAAAGCAGATTAAGCAGGAGGGCAGAGGATTAAGTTCAATGAAATCTAGATTGTTTCTGTTGTATGCTGTAAAGTGTTCTTCTGATTGCTGTGACAGATATGAGTAATCACCCATATAATGAGGAAATAAGTGAATTTTGACAACCTCACAGGAAGCACCACTTTTATGTTATGGATTGAAGTAACAAGCTAACAGATAGCAAGGGAGAACAAGATTGTAGGATGATGGAAATAATCAAAGGGGAATTCAACTTTAAAGAGCAAATTGAATGAGTATGGATTCAATGTGCGAGATCAGTCTCATAAAATATCTCAGTTGCTATTCTTTTCAAAGGTAACTGGGGAATCTGAAGGTAGAGGGATAGTCCGTACTGTCAACAATTGATCACCACTGGTATAATTTTATGTCTTATATCGGTGCTTTTAGAATTCAATATTAGGTATCAACTTGTGCTTTTCAGTTACATTTATTCAAATAATCTTCAAATACTACCATTATATACATCAGGAAAAGGCCAACAAGTAATCTTTTATCTTAAAATGTTTAGATACTTGAAGGTAGGGAAAGAGAAATTAGCAATAAGAGAGTGATTGAGATAAAAGTTGTTATTTTTATTTATCTGATTCTTGTCTAAGAGATAATTTTCTACAGCTAAGAGACTTATTGCTTATATAGCTATTGAAAGTGGTCAATGACCAGGTCAACGACTAGGTCAATGATTACTATATAAAAATAGAGTGGCTAATTATATGACATTAGTGGCTAATACATGTGATAATTAATAAAAATTATGGGTTTCAATTGTAACAATATTGTGGAATATAAAAGCTGATTGATGCTGTTGTTTTTTTCTTCAAAGTTGTTTTCAAAATAAGCTTGGTTAAAGTAATAAGTTGTATATTCTGTGTAAGTTTCAGCTGAATGCTCATTCAGAAACCAGTTCCAAAAGTTTTGATATTGTTTACTGAATTGTTTTTCAATAGAAAAGCAAATTAAGCAAAAAGACAAAAAATTGAGTTCAATAAAATCTAGATTATTTTTGTTGTGTGCTTTAAAGTGTTCTTTTAATTGTTGTAACAAGTATGAATAATCACTCATACAATAAGAAACAAAGTGGATTTTGACAATTTCACAGGGAGCACTACTTTTATGTTATAGGTTGGAGTAACAAGCTAACAGATAACAAGAAAAAACAGGATTGTAAAGTAATGAAAAAAATCAAAGAGAATTTAACTTCAAAGAGCAAATTGAATGAGTATGGATTCAATGTATAAAATCAGTCTTATAAAATATCTCAGTCATTATACTTTTTAAAAGATAACTGAGGAATTTGAAAGTAGAAGGATAGTCTGTACTGTCAACAAATAATTACACACTGGTATAATTCTATGTCTTATGTTAGCACTCTTATAATTTAATATTAAGTATTAAATGTACTTTTCAGTCACGTTTTATTTAATAATTTTTAAATACTACAATTACATGTTTCAAAAAAAAGGTAGAAAATAACCAACAAGTAATCTTTTATTTCAAGATGTTTGAATACTTGAAGATAAGGAAAAAGAAATTAGCAATAAGAGAAAGATTGAAATAAAAGTTGTTATTTTATTTATTTGATTTCCTTATTTTTTGACATACTTTTCTACAGCTAAGAGATTTATTGCTTATATAACTATCAAAAGTAGTCAATGATTAGGTCAACAATTAGATTAATAATCAGATTAATAATCAGATCAATAGTTAGGTTATTGATCAAATTAATAATTACTATCTAAAAATAAAGTGGCTAATTATATAATATCAATAGTTAATATATGTAATAACTAAAAAAAATATGAATTTCAACCATAATAATATTAAATCTTTTTTTGGATAATAATTCACCTAGTTTTTTGGTTATTTTATTACAAAAAATAGAATTTTTTCTAATCCAGCCAAAGTTGAAAAAGTCAAAAACATTAAACAATTAATAAATATTTATAAACTATGCTCTTTCTTTGAATTGATCTCCTATTATTGCAAATTCATTAAAGATTTCTCTAAAATCACTTTTCTTTTTAATCAGCTATTCAAAAAAAATGTCAATTATTATTGGAGTATATATCAACAAAAGCATTTGAAACTTTGAAGAAAAAATTAGTTACAGAACCTACTTTTATGCAATCTGATCTGAATCAATTTTTAATTTTTTATACTAATATATTCAGCTATAGACTTGGTACTGTTTTCTTACAGAAAAATAAAAATGGCAAGGAACATACTATAGCATATACAAGTAGAATACTCTTACCAGCAAAACAAAATTATTTAATTATTAAGCAAGAATGCTTAACAGTAATTTAGACAACTAGTTATTGGAATAAATATTTTTTTGGTATAAAATTTCTAATGATAACAGATTATCAAGCCTTAGTTTGGTTATGTAACAAAAAAAAACTTAATCACAAAAAAATAATTCACTAGATACTCCACTTGGATGAATTTAACCATAACATTCAACATTACAAAAGAACAAATTATCAAAATACCAATGCTTTTTCCAGACTTATCACTTAGTAATAATACAATTTTTACAAACCAAACCAACCTAATTATTAGTAACTCCTTCTTAACCAAACATGATAATAGACTTGGACAACTACTCTGTACTAATAAAATTTTTGGATAAAGAACAATACTCATCAGATTACACTTAACAGCAAAGAAAATATTTGTGCAAACAATCAAATTTCTATTTAATTTGCCAGAACCAACTTTATAAAAGAAATAAAAAAGATTTTAACTATTTTCAAAGAGTTATTAAATTTAAAGAAAGAAAAATTGTGATTTATAACATATACATTAATCCATTAGTTAAACACTTTGAAAAAACAAAAACAATTCAGAAAACTTTAACTTGCTATTATTGGTCTATCTTGAAAAAAGACATTGCTAAATACATCAAAATCTGTAATACTTGTCAAAAAAAAAGAAAACCCAATTACAAAAAAATATACACCCCATTTCTGTTAGTTAATTATTTGACAGAATTGATATAAATGTTGTTAGATTTTTAACAGTAACTTCTAATGACAACAGATACAGTATATTATTATAGTTATTAACTATTTTACAAAATAGGTAGAAGCAAAAGCCATTTCAAATCAAATAGCAGTTTTTATAGCCAATTTTATTTATAAAGATATTATCTGTCATTATGGCTGTTTCAAAGAACTTTTATTTGACAAAGAAAGAGCTTTTCTTAATATACTGGTTAAAAAACTTTGTAGAAAAATGAAAATACATTATAAACTTTTTTTTTCTTACTATTTTTAAACAAATGGCTTAGTAGAATGTTTTAACAGAATATTATATAAAATCTTAACCAAAACCAGTAAAAAAACAAACTTATAAAACAAAGTACTGCTTTCAGCTTTGTTTGTTTATAGAACTGTAAATTATAACATAACAAGTTATAAACCTTTTTATTTATTTTATGAATGAATGGCAACTTTACTAATAGAAATTAATATTAAGACAATATCTTTTAAAAAAATTACAATAAAAAATTACAAAAACATTTTGTAGAGAAAATTTGGTATCATTTTTGATTCCTTGGTAGAGGCACAAATAATTGCTTTTAAAAAGATAAAACAGTTTCAAAAAAAGCTTAAAAAAAAATCTATAAAACACTTTCTTTAAGTATTGATAACTTAATTTAGAATATCACTTAAACAGAAACAAGATCTATAGTAATAAGTTTTTTAGCCAATAAAAAAGATTCTTTTTAGTCAAAAAAGTTTTAAATAATGGTTTTTATATCTTACAAAATCAATATAAAACAATTTTTAATAATTACTTTTTTTATGGTACATGACTCAAAAAATATTACAAATGACTTAATTGGTTACCTGTTGTAGTAATACCAACCCAAATAATTAACAAAAATCAAGTATAAATAAATGCATCATTTCTAAAACATAGGTATTTTTAATCAACATAAACAATTATTTTTTGGATCAAAATATTTAAAACATTTTTTATATTCTCTATAAGTATTGGATCAAAAACTATCCAAATGCTACTTTAATTATTAGAAAACAGATCACCATAACTGATAACAATAGAACACATACTGTTATTAGACCAAAAAAAATTACTACTAGAAGAGAAAAAACTGGCAACAAAATAAATAAATATCTGTTGAAAAGCATAACAGCAGTAATACTTTTACCTTCTAGTACAATTGAAAATACAATCTAAAAAATTCTACTTATAGATAAAAATTTGTTATATAAAAGACAATTAGAATTTTATGATTGTTTTAGTAAAATTATAGAAGATATAAAGCTCATAAAGAAAACAACTTCAGAAATACAAATAAAAATTTTGGGCATTAAATAATTAGATATTCCAAGAGTTTTAACTATTGCTAAAAAAGCCAAAACTCTTATATAAAGATTTGGTCTCTTAAATACAAAACTTATTTTGTCTTAAATATTATATATTTTATTCACAAAAAACTTTAATAAACTATTTAGTTTTAAGCTAAACAAAACTTTTCAAATAAATTATTCTATAAATAGCTTGATTTTGTTGAAGCTCAATTTCTTTGAAAAGAATAATATTATAATTGAAACTCATATTTTTTATTAGTTATTACATGTATTAGCTACTAATATTATATAATTAGCCACCCTATTTTTAGATAGTAATCATTGATCTAATTAATAACCTAACTGTTGATTTGATCATTGATCTAATTATTGACTTAGTTATTAATCTGATTATTGATTATTTTCAATAGCTATATAAGTAATGAATTTTTTTGCTGTAGAAAAGTATGTAAAAATCAAAGAAAGCAAAAAAATAAAATAACAACTTTATCTTAATTTTTTTTTTTTGCTAATTTTTCTTTCTTTATTTTAAAGTATCTAAACATATTAAAATAAAAGATTATTTGTTGGCATTTACTTATTTTTTTTCTAACTTGAATAATTATTGAATAAAACATAACTGAAAAAACATTTAATATCTGATATCAAATTTTAAGAGTGTTAATATAAGACATAAAATTATACTAGTGTATTATTATTTGTTAACAGTATGAACTGTTTTTTTACATTCAAATTTTCCAGTTATTTTTTGAAAAAAATAATAACTGAGATATTTTATAAGATTGATCTCATATATTGAATCCATACTTATTTAATTTGCTTATTAAAGTTGAATTTTCTTTGATTAATTTCATTATCTTACAATTTTGTTCTCTCTTGTTATCTGTTAATTTATTATTACAACTTATAATAATGTCATAATAAGACCAACAAATTAGCTTGTCATTTACAATAATTTTTTCTTTGTTAGCTTTAATATTGTCTAGTGACTTGTCATTGCTGGTAAAGATGGTGTAGACAAGTTCAATAGTTTTTTTTTGTTCTTTTTTATTTTTTTATTTTTTACTTTTTTTATCTAGTTCATTTGATTGTTTTTCTTCTGGATTTTGCTTGGGTACTAAAAAAATTGTTCAATAATAACACTTAACTATAATAGGCTTCTTATTATATCTGATGATTAGTTTACAGAATTTATAGTTAAGTAAGATTTTTGCTTTTTTAAGTCATTTATTGTTAACAATAATAGTGTATTCTTTAGCTTTAAAAATTTTCATGTTAATTTTAATGCTAATACTATTAATGTAAACAGAAACAGCTTTGGTTATACTAAGTTTTTTTTTTTTGTCACCATGCATATTGGTTATTAGTCTAGTTAAGGATTTATTAATTTTTTTATCAATGGCTTTTAGAAAATGTTTGGCAATAATACTTACAAATAATCTACTGTCTAAAATCAAGTCAATAAAATAACTAGTTATTTGGGTTTTGTAAATTAGAGAAATAACATTGCTATTGTTAGCAAGTTTAACTTGACAAGAGTGCTTGTTGGTTTTTGGTGTTTTTTTTTTTAGAATTAAGAATTTGTAAAGATTTTTTTTAAACTGTGAATGGGTTATTAATTGGCCAAAAGTTATATGCACTAGGGTTTTTATAGGATCTTTAATAACAAAATAAAGACCAGATTTTTGTACTATCTTTGGAGATTTCAATTTTGGAAGATTCTTAAAAACTTTAGTTTTTGGTGGCTCATTGTTATTAGCAATTAATGTAGAAGCTTTATTAGAGTTCAGAACAAAATCAATCTTGGTTTTTTTTTTCTTGTTGAATTAGAAAAGTTAATTGTCAGTTCATCCATATTATAATTATTATTAGTTAAGTTAAAAATATAAAAGGGGTTTTTTTTTGGTTGGCTTGTATTCTTATTCTTTGAAAATATGCTTACCAGTTTAAAGACTAATAAATAGTAGCTTTAACCAAAAAATTCTTTTCAAAAAAATTAATGTTGGCATAATTAGGTCTTTAATTAGTGATATTATTATTGTTAAATTTGTTGTTTTAAGTATTATTGTTTTTAAAAACTGGAGAGAGCAATGAATAATTGTTGCAATCTTTGGAAAAATGTTTAGTTAATCTACAATAATAGTACACAGATATTCTATAATTTTGCTGTCTTTAATAAGAAGACTGCTGGGACTAATTAAAATAAACTTCAAATTTAGGTTTTTGAAATTGTTGATTCTCTCTAACTGCTTAAATTAAAGACTCTAATAGCTAAGCAAAATTGGTTGTAAGTCTATCTATTAGTTGTTTATTGAAATTTGAAGTTTGAACAGCAAAAGAGATAGCTGTTATTTGAAAAGCAAAAGCCATAATAAGAGCAAAAGCAAAAATTAAAAATATGAATTTCAAATACATTTTTTGGTTATTTTCAATTCTTTAAGCAAGTTCAATAGTCATATTTATGATGGAATTATTTTTTAAAGCCAAGAAAGACCAAAAAGCATACAAAAAATTAATTTTCAATCCTTTTATAAAAGAATAAATCTTTTGCTCTTTTGTTTAATTTCTTTTAAAGTCTATCTATTTGATAAGTTTTTTGATTGTTTTGACATATTTGGTTACAACTTTACCAGAATCTTGAATTTTTTTTTAATTCCATATACTATTT
Organism: Geosiphon pyriformis; assembly: GCA_016748015.1. Taxonomy (NCBI): domain Eukaryota; kingdom Fungi; phylum Glomeromycota; class Glomeromycetes; order Archaeosporales; family Geosiphonaceae; genus Geosiphon; species Geosiphon pyriformis. The sequence continues at coordinate 24,538 of JAAOMT010000480.1, forward strand.
GGATATTAAGATTGGAATTTTAAATTTGTTTTTAAACTAAATAGTAAAAGAAATATTGTTTTCTCTGGTATTTGCTAATGTCTATTTAAAAATTTTTTGTTGGGTATTAACATTAGTTTTTTGTGAAAACCAAATGACAAAAGAGCCTTGAAGATATTCACCAATGATTTAAAACTTGTAATTAGCATTATATTGATTGGCTGTAATAGCTTTTTTAAAATCATCTAACTATTTAATTGAATTTTGTGTATTGTTTCTAAATAATAATAATAAGATGTTGTTTTTTGTCTTAGAGCAGTTTGTATATCTTAAAGAGCAACCAGAATATTTGTTTGCATAAAATCAACAGCCATTGGTTCAAAAATAGCTGTTTAAGTAAAATAATTTAATTTATTTAAAAAGATATTAAAAACAAAAGCAGTTTAATAACTTCTTTTTTCTGTTTTAAAAAAAATTTTAGCTAATTAATAAGCAGTAAACCAGATATGGATTTAATAGTTTAGATGTTTGAAATCAGAAAGCTGTTGTTCAAAGATTGTTGAATATAAAAGCTAATTAATATTGTTGTTATTTTTTTTAAGAGTTTTTTCAAAGTAAATTTGATCAAAAATATAAATTGTATAGGCTGTATAGATTTTAGCTAAATGCTTATTTAAGAACTAGTTTCAGAAGTTTTGGAATTGTTTACTGGATTGTTTTTCAAGAAAAAAACAAATTAAGCAAAAGAGCAGAGAATTAAATATAATAAAATCTAGATTGTTTCTGTTGTGTACTGTAAAATATTCTTCTAATTGTTGTAACAAGTATGAATAATCACTTATTCAATAAGAAAATAAGTAGATTTTAACAATCTTACAAAAAGCACTATTTTTATATTACAGGTTGTAATAACAAGCTAATAGATAGTAAGAAAAAACAGAATTATAGAATAATAGAATTAATCAAAGGAGATTCAACTTTAAAGAACAAATTGAATAAATATGGATTTATGTATAAAATCAATCTTATTAAATATCTCAGTTACTATTTTTTTCAAAAAATAACTGGAGAATTTGAAGGTAAAAAAATAGTTTGTACTGTTAACAAATAATAACACACTAGTATAATTCTATGCTTTACATTAGCACTCTTAAAATTTGATATTAAATATCAGATATACTCTTCAGTTACATTTTATTTAATAGTCTTTAAATGCTATAATTATACAAGTTAGAAAAAAAGTAAGTAAATGCCAACAAATAATTTTTTATCCTAAGATGTTTGAATACTTAAAAGTAAAAAAAAAGAAATAAGCAATAAGAAAAAAATTAAGATAATAGTTGTTATTTTATTTATTCTTGATCAATTGCTATATGTTTTTCTGCATTTGAGAGACTTATTGCTTATATAGCTATTAAAAATGGTTAATAATTAAGTTAATAACTAAATCAATAATTATTATTTAAAAATAGGTTGGTTAATTATATAATATTAATGGTTAATATATGTAATAACTAATAAAAACTATAAGTTTTAACTATAACAATAGAGTTAATCTCTTATTACTAAAAAATTATCAAAAAATTTTCTGAAATCACCAAATCATTCAACTATTTAACCAACAAAGATGTGAAATATCAATAAATATAGACTCAATAACAAGCTTTAACACTCTTAAAAAAAAACTTACTACTGCTTTAATTTTTGTCAATTCCGACTTTAATAAAAGATTTTAGTTAGTTATTAATGCTTTACATATAGTTTTTGGTGTTATTTTATTACTATTAGATAACAATAGCAATAAACAAGTGATTGTATATGCTAGTAAAACACTTAAGCCAATAAAACTCAAATATAACTTAACTAAATTAGAAAAAGCAGCTATTATCTAAGTTTTTAAATACTTTCAGCAATATTTTAGAAATATATTCCAATTTGATATTATTATTGATAATATTGGCTTTAAATAATTTAACAAAAAAGTTATAAACTTAGTGTAAAATAATTCTAATAGATTGATTTTCTTATTAATTACAAATATATTATATACTACAAATTAGAAAAACTACATACCAATATAAATAGTCTCTTAAAAATAAGACAGAATTAATACTAACTCCAACTTCACCACAATTTACTAGCTCAACAACAACAAATAATTAACAAACAATAAATTCCAAAAATTACAACAACATCAAAAATTATTTGAAAATTTTTACTATACCAAAAAACTGGTTTCTAATCAAAAGCAGTAATTATATTAATTAAAACAATATTTTCTATATCATAACAAAATCTATTATTGAAACTATAAAAATCCAACAAATTTACTCAGATTAATTCAAGAAAATAAAAAAAAAACCATTTTTTACAATATGTATACAGACTTATCATTAGTATATCTAAAAAGAAATAATACAATTCAAAAAACATTAGAATATTATTTTTGGTCTTATATTCAAAAAAACATTCAACAATATGTAAAATTATGTAATAGTTGTTAAAGAAAAGAAGAAATTTATTTTACTAAACCTCTAAATCCAATTAAAGTTGGATAATTTTTTAACAAAGTCAGTATTAATTTAATCGAACTATTACTTATTATTATTTAAAAAGAACTATTATATAACAACTATAGTAGATTATCTTACCAAATAGCCCAAAGCCAAAGCTATTCAAAAAGCAAATGCAAAATTAGTAGCAAATTTCATTTATAAAAACATTATTTGTAGACATAAATGTTTAATTAAACTCTTATCTAATTAAGGAACACACTTTGTAAACAATTTGATGTTAAAAAACCTTTATTATTACTTTATTACTCCTAAATAAATAAATAAATTAGTAAAATGTTTCAACCAAATATTGTGTGAATTATTAGCCCAAATCTCAACCAATTTTGAACAAAAATGAGATATTTTTATTTTATTAGTGTTACTAGCATACAGAACACTAAAACAAGATACTACAAAACACATACTCTTTGATTTAACTTATAAAAAAACAGTAATATTACTAATTAACTTCATAGTAAAAACATATTTAATATAGTTAATTAACAAAAAAAACTTTTAAGAAACACTTTAATAAAAAACCTATATTTTGCTTAATACTTTGAAATAAATAAATAAATAGTAACCATTTATATTAAATACTTTCAAGCTTAACAAAAAAAACAGCATGACAACAAATTACTGCCAATCACTAATAAATTCAAAATTAAAAACAAAGTTTTTTTATATAAAATTAAGATTAAAAAATAATAGAATAGAAAATTTGAACATAAATAGAATAAACTATTTTATATTTACAAAATCTTAGACAATAAATCATATAAATTAAGACTTAATAACAAAGTTTTAGTCAAAATTACACTTAAAAATCAATTGAAACACTATTATTCTAAAAACAATTTTAAATTATTAATTTTACAAATTGGTATACATTCCTTTTTAATTAATTCCAAAAATATTTTTTGACATTTAGAACCAATAGTTATAATAAAACAACAATTAAACTTGAATATTTAATTTACTATTATTATAATATTTTTTTAATAATATACAAATGTAAAAACAAAAATAGTAAATAATTACAAAAAAAACCCAAAACCAAAAAGATATAAAAAATTCTATATCTAAAATATTTCTTTATTTTTCAAAGCATTTTCAAATTTTAGTTTTAATTTAATTATTTTTATCATAATTATTCTCTAAAACATTCAAAAAAGATCACAAAAATTAATAATAGCATTAAAAACACTCTTTAATTTATCTATAATAATCAATAAAAGTCAAATTAATTACACTCAAAAAGAAACTACAATGTCAGTAATAAATAATTCTCAAAATTATTACTCTTATAGAAAAAATACAAGAAGTTTTTCTGGAATTCAATTGTCAGAACTTTTGAAGCAAGCTTTAAAAAAAACCTTTTATTTATTTTTATTGATATTTTACCAAATACCACAACTCAAAAAAAGCTTTAATTATGACTTAATAAACAAAGTCATGAATACATATCTATTTTTAGATATTTTATATTGAAAAAACACTTTATAAACAAAAACTAGAACTTAAAGCAACAAATCTTACTTTTGAAGCTATACAAAAACAAATTTACAATAAATTTAAAACAGCAGCTGAATCAATAAATACTTATTACAAACTTAAAGCAGCTTTTAGACTCTATAATCTATTTAATATTTGTGAAAATATTCTACAGAATTCAATACTCCAACCAATAAAGATTCAATACATTGACAAACTTACAAAACTGAAATTTCAACAATTTTTAGACCAAATTACTTCAATTATTTTGGATAATTATTTTGAAATCACAAATAATGCTTAGACTTTAATAGAGCTTAGTCTTGAGGAAAAAATTATATTATTAGTAAAATTTTAGCCATTAATTAACATAAAGTTATTTTTATAATTTTTATTATTAATTAGTATATATTAATATTATTTCAATTATTACTTATTATTTAATCAAATTATCAAATATTACTATTTAATTAATAATCCAATTTGTACAATAAAAATTCAAATGATTAAATTACACAATACTCTGAATTATATAATATTCAAAAATTTGCTGAAATTTGTAGAAATTTACCAAAATAATGAATAGTTTATTGAAATAATTAATAGTTTGTCGAAATAACTTATAATTTATTAAAATGTATTTTTAGTTTGTCTAAATTATAACAAAAAGAAAAGTTCAAGTTTATAAACTAATATTATAACAAGTTGTATAAAAGAAAAGCTTCTCTTTTTGAAAAAATATATCTCATTATGAATATTTTATCATAGATATCTTACTTTAAATTTATTCTTATTAGTACAATTCAAAATAAAAATTTACTTTAAAAAACCAAATTTTGAAATAATTACACTTGATATTTCTCAAAACCTAACTAACATTTTAAAATTAATTAACTACTAATTTTAATAATTTGTTAGTAACTCTAAGCCTAAATAAAAACGATTTTTTTAAACAAAATTCTAATTCTTTAATATTTCTTTTATTTTTTCCTTCTTTTTTTATTATAATCATTAAGATAGCCTATAGATAAAATTTCTGTAAAAGAGTTGACTTTTACAATAAAATAACTACACATTTTAGTAAACTTTTAAATAAGCAATTTCTAAGAAAAAATTGACTTTTACTACAAAGTAATTACATATAGTAACTAGTACAAAATTGGCTATTCCACTTATAAGTCCAGCTGTTCAAATTATAGAAGATAATTTGAAAATAAATTCAGTTATTGAAAGTTTATTAACTTTCAATAAATATGAATTAACAGTAAACAGATATTAATAATATTTAAAAAAAGAGACCAAAAACCTCCAGTAATAATAAATACAGATGAAAATACTTTTAAGATGGTCGTTTTTAATAATAATAATGATTATGAGGCAAGTAGTAAAGATAAAAAGCAGTTTAACTTTAAAACAAATATTCTTAAGACCAAGCAAGTCAATATTGGTGTTGTTTTTAATTTTCTAATTGGTTCTTTTAATTACAATATGAATAATAATAAGATTTTTTTTTTCTAATTATTTATTTTTTTGGACAAAAAATAAATTAATCTTAAAATTACCAAAACTTAAGTAGAAGTGTCTGTTAAGAAGTTTTTTGTCTTGGATATTAATATTTTAACAGTTAAGAACAAATTAGTAACAGCAAAAACTCAATATATTAGGAAAATATTTTTATCAATCAATAATTTAAAAAAACTACTATTTTTTTAAAATTTAAAAAGATCATTAAATCAATATTTACATTAGAGAAGAGCATAAAAAAGACTACATTATTGACTAAAAAAAAAGAAATTATTGTAAACAACAATATCAAAAAACAAAGAATTAAGTCAGATTAAACTATGGTAATTAAGAAAATTCTTATAAACATGCCAAAAAAAATGATTATTACTACAGTTTTTGCATTTGGTTAACATATGTCAATTTATTTACAATTAATTAGGCTGTAACAAAAAGCTGTAATAAAATTTGCTAAATTGAATCAGACAGATCAGTTGGTAACTAAATAGTTATTTTTAATTAAAAAAAATTCAATGCATATGGTAAAGACTAAAAGATTGTAATATTTGAATGTTTAAAAATTGATTTAAAGCATTTTTGTTTACTTTGTCTGTAAAAACAGCTGTTTATGATTTTAGTACTTTATTAGAAAAGATTGATAAGAAAACTTGTATTATAAATTAATTATTTAAAAATGGCAACAAAGTTTACTGTGCTCTAATTGGTTTTAAATTAAATAAAAAGCTAGAATTTGCTCTTTACATAAAGCCAATTTTTGGTGGTTTAAAACTTTTTTAAACTAGAATGGATTTGGTTTGATATAAGAAATATAGACATTTTGGTTATTTTGTTTTGGAGTACAGTATATTTGGTTTTCTTACTTCTTTATTTTTAAAAGTATTTAAAAAGTTTTTTTCAAATGAAAATTGTCTTTAGCTAGCCAAGTTGTATGCCAAAAAAAATGTTTTTATCTTTTACCTTATTGTTTTTGGTAATAAGTTATGGGCTTAAATAGTTTTAGTGGCTTCTGTTTTTAATAATTTACTCTTTGGTTTGGGCTCTTTTTTTTTAGTGCTTCAAATTTTAATAAAAAAAATTCATCTACTTTATTAGATAACTTTTTTTTGAATACTTATTTGGTTACTTTAAAATGTTTTTTGAAACTGCTGACTGATTAAGTATTAAGTATTGCATATTGTTATAGGTAATTATTTGGGATGTTAAAACACATAACAAACTTGTAACTTGATGCTTAATAGCTGGTAATATTGATAATATCTGAAAATTTTGTAATTTAAAGATTTTAGTTAAGTCTTTTGTATAATAAACAAAAATTCAATTAATGGTTTCTTCTGTGAATTTTATTTTTTAGCATGATAACCAGTTTATTTTAACAGTTATGTACTTTTGATAAGCTATTCTGAAATTTTTACTCTTATTTTCAGATCTTTTACCAGGCTATTCTTAATATTAAATACTTAGTACTTAATTTCTTTAATTAATTAATAATAATAAAAAAATAAAACAAAAGAAAAAAAAATAAAATAAAAATAAAAAAAAAATAAAAAAAAAAATAAAAAATTAGTATTTTGTTAATAGCCATAATTAAGAGCTATTAATTTAGTGTAATTAAGTATTAGATTTTATTAATATAGAGTGTTAATAATAGAAAAGTGATTAATATTCTTAATTAAATAATGATAACATAGATTGAATGATAATTAGATATTTATTTAATATTTAATGTGTTTCTACTTTAAGTTATAGAAACTATTTTTTAAAGAAAGAGTATTGGGTTCTGAACTTTATTAAATTCTGAATACTTTTTTGTTTTTAACACTCTTGCTATATATACATAATTTATGTTATACAAGATTCTTGAAAAATTCTGCAATTCTCTAAGAGAATTCTGGAATTTTCCATTTTACTATGCCTATTTTTGATTGGCTATTTTATCTATTATTATAATTTCTAATTTCTATGAATAATATTATTCTTTTTTTTTTAATATTGAGCTTTATTAAGATCTCTTAAATCTCCTAAATTTTTCTTTTAGATTAACTTTATAATTTTTTTTTTGAGAATTACTTGGGCAATATTGGTCTGTAATTTTTTAAATTGGGTATTAGTAATTTTCTCTAATTGGTTAATGATTACTATATTTATTGTTGAGTATAACAGTATTTTTGGACAGTTTTGAAACTTTGTTTGTAATCAGTATATTATTTATGCTTGGGTGAATAGATTGTTTTTTTCCACAAATTGTTTAAATTGTTATAATATAGTTGTATTAAATATATATTTTGTTTTATCTGTATATAAGTTCTAAATATTGAGCTTTTGTTCCAAATAATAATAGCAAAAGTTTCTTGAAAATTGTTGTATTTACCATTTCCAATTTTTTTTGTTAACTCTTTATATAATACTATTATTTTTAATGTTTCTATAATTATTTTTACTTTAGCTATTATATCTTCTACTATACTTTTATATTTTTTGTATACTTTATGTTGTATCTTATATTAAAGTTTCTGTTTTTTTTTTGTATATTAAATAATTTGTTAGTTGATTGTGATTTCCATGTTCAGTTTTTAATATTTGATTAACTGAAATAATTATTAGACTAACAAGTAAATATTATTAGTAATTTCCATCTTTCTATTTGTTTTTATTACTTGTATTGGTTTTTTATATATTATTCTTGTAGATTAATTTGACATGTTTGTGTCAATGATAATAATTGGTTTCAAATTTCATGAAATTTTATTTAATTGAACTAATATTTATTGTATCTCTTGTTGTAAAATAATATTGGTAAATGATAATGTTATATTGTAATATGATTTTAGTTGATTTCTATGTGCTACTTTAGCTAAAATTTTGTTGTTTTATCTTAATTTATAAGCTTTATTTCCAAAAAATTTTTCAATATGAAATAGTCTATTCCATTTGAGATTGAATTTTTTACTTCATTGTTTTTTTACTTTGATATAATATAAAAGTACTTTGTTTTTAATCCTGAATTTGACTGGTTTATCTGGTAATTAGTTGGCATGTTATTTTTTTTGATTTGCTTGTAACTTTTGAATATTATCAGCTGTTTTTTGTCTTTTGTTTTCTAATGTTTTTATTATGTCATATTTTTTTTTGAAAGTTGGCTTCTGTTATTGATTTTGTTGGATATGTATTAATATCTATCTTAACTAATAATGTTGCTGTTTTATCATAAATAAGTTCAAATAATGTTGTTTGTATGGTATTTTGTTTTATTGTTTAATAAGCAAATAATACTAATAATATAAACAAATCTCATTTATCCTGGTTTTTTTGGCTGATCTTAACTGTCACTTTACACAATATTCTGTTGAATTTTTTGACTAAGCCATTTGTTTATGAATAATATTGTTATGGATTGAAGTAACAAGCTAATAGATAGCAAAAGAAAACAAAATTGTAGAATAATAGAAATAATTAAAGAGAGAATTACAATAGAAGAGCAAATTAAATGAGTAAGAATTCAATACACATAATTAGTTTCATAAAAATTACAGTTGCAAATCTTTTCTGAAAATTTGAAAGTAGAGAAATAGTCTGTAATTGTCAACAAGATAACACTATTGCTATTATTCTATGTCTTAACTTAGTAATTCTTAGAATCAATAACAGATATTATTGTGCTTTTCAATTGTTTTTTTATTTAATGAATTACAAAAGCAAGCAATTGCTCTTAGGCTAATTTTAACAATACAAATCAAAAAAAAGAAAAAATATGATATGTGAATGCCAACAAGTAATCTTTTATTTTAATATATTCAAATACTTGAAAGTAAAGAAAAGAGAATAAGCAATATAAAAAGAAGTAATTGATAGTGGATTTTATTTTGTTACTTTAATTATGTCTTTCTATAGCTAAAAGACTTATTATTTATATAGCTATTGAAAGTAGTCAATAACCAAATTAACAGTCAAGTCAATGATCAGATCAATAATTACTATCTAAAAATAAGATAACTAATTATATGACATCAGTGGCTAATATATGTGATAATTAATAAAAAGTATGAGTTTCAACTATAATATCATCCTCTTCAAAAAGATTGAGCTTTAGCAAAATCAAGTTATTTATGGAATAATCTAATTAAAGAGTTTTGTTTAATTCAAAGCTAACTAGTTTGTTGAAATTTTTTGTAAATAGAGTATATAATACTTAAGGCAAAATAAGTTTTGTATTCAAGAGATCAAATCTTTGTATAAGAATTTTGGCTCTTTTAACAATAGTCAAAACTCTTGAAACATTTAATCATATAATGCCCAAAATTTTTATTTGTATCTCTGAAGTTGTTTTTTTTATAAGTTTCATATTTTTTATGATTTTACCAAAGCAATTGTAGAGTTTTATTTGTCTTTTATATGACAAGTTTTTGTTAATATATAAGATTTTTTTAATTGTAATAGAAGGTAAAAGTATTGCAAATGTTATACTTTCCAACAGATATTTATCCATTTTGTTACCAATTTTTTCTTTTCTGGTAGTGGTTTTCTTTGGTCTAATAACAGTATGTGTTCTACTGTTATCAGTTATGGTGGTCTGTTTTTCAATAGTCAAAGTAGCATTTGGATAGTTTTTGATCCAATACTCATGAAGAATATAGAAAACATTTTGAATGTTTTGATTCAGGAAATAATTGTTCATATTGATTGAAAATATCTCTGTTTTGGGAATGATGCATTTATTTATATTTGATTTTTGTTGATCATTTGAATTAGTATTACCACAACAGATAATCAATTAGGTTGTTTGTAATATTTCTTGAGTTGTGTACCATAAACAGAGTAATCATTAAAAATTGTTCTATTTTGAACTTATAAGATATAAAAACTATTATTCAAGACTTTGTTAACTAAAAAGAGTCCTTTTTACCAGCTAGAAAATTTATCACTATAGACATTGTCTCTGTTTAAGCAGTATTCTAATACTAAGTTATCAATACTTAAAGAAAGTGTTTTATAAGTTTTTTTTTCTTAAGCTTTTCTTGGAACTGTTTTATTATTTTAAAGGCAATTTTTTGTGCTTTTACCAATGAGTCAAGAATAGTAATAAGTCTTCTTTGCAAAATATCTTTATAATTTTCTATTGTGATTTCTTCAAAAGATATTGTTTTAATATTAGTTTCTATTAGTAATATTGTTATGCATCTATAGAGCAGATAAAAAGATTCATAACTTATTATGTTATGATTTACAGTTTTATAAGCAAACAAAGCTGAAGGCAGTACTTTGTCTTATAAGTTTGTTTCTTTACTGGTTTTGGCTAAAATTTTACATAGTGTTTTATTAAAACGTTTCATTAAGCCATTTGTTTAGGGGTGATAAAAAGAAGAAAGTTTATGATGTATTTCCATTTTTCTACAAAGTTTTTTAACCAGTATACTAAAAAAAGCTCTTTCTTTATTAGATAAAAGTTTTTTGGGGCAGTTATAACAGCAGATAATATCTTCATAAATAAAATTGGCTATTAAGACTGCTGTTTAGTCTGGAGTGGCTCTTGTTTCTACTCACTTTGTAAAATAGTCAGTAGTTGTAATAATGTATCTATTGCTATTAAGAGTTATTGTTAAAGATCTAACAACATTTATACCAATTTTGTCAAATAGTTGGCCAACAAAGATTGGATAAATATCTTTTTTTCGATTGGGTTTGCTTTTTTTTTAACAAGTATTACAGGTTTTAGTATATTTAGCAATGTTTTTTCCCAAGGTAAGCCAATAATAGTGAGTTAAAGTTTTCTAAATTGTTTTTGTTTTTCCAAAGTATTTAGCTAATAAATCAGTATATATGTTGTATATTAAAATTTCTCTTTCTTCAAATCTGATAACTCTCTAAGAGTAATTAGAATTTTTTCTATTTCTTTTGTAAAGTTGGTTCTGGTAGATCAAATAAAAATTTAATTGTTTGCACAAATGTTTTTTTTGCTACTGAGTGTAATCTGGTAGATATTGTCTTTTACCCAAAAATCTCATTAATGCAAAGTAGTTATCTAAGTCTATTATCATGTTTGTTTATAAGAAAGTTACTAATAATTAGGTTCGTTTGGTATAAAAAGATTGTACTGTTACTGAATAGTAAGTCTAGAAAGAGCATCAGTGTTTTAATAATTAATTCTTTTGTGATGTTAAATATCATAGTCAAATTTATTCAAGTAAAGTATTCAGCAAGTTATTTGTTTGTGTTCCAGCTTTTTTTTATTGCACAGCTAAACCAAGGCTTAATGATCTATTATTACTAGAAATTTCATGCCAAAAAAATATTGATCCCAGTAACTAATAATCCAAACTATTGTTAAGCATTCTTGTTCAGTAACTGAATAGTTTTTTTCTGCTGATGTAAAAATTTTATTGACATATACTATAACATGTTTCTTACCATTTTCATCTTTTTGTGAGAAAATAGCACCAAGTTTATAGCCAAATACATCAGTATGTAAGATAAAAGATTGATTCAGATTAGGTTGTTTAAGAATTGGTTTAGTAACAAGTTTTTTCTTTAGAGTTCAAAAGCTTTTTGTTGATAAATGTTCCAGTAATAATTGACATTTTTCCTGAGTAGCTAATTGAAAAGAAAAACAATTTTGGAGAAATCCTTAATAAATTTGTGATAATAAAAAGCCAAACCAAAGAAAGAGTGTAATTCAGAAATATTCATTAGTTGTTTAATGTTCTGAACTTTTTCAACTTTATCTTGAGGCCAGCATTTTTAAGGAGGTCAAAAACTTTTTGCAAGTGTTTAAGATGTTTATTTTAGGTTTTTGAATATGCTATTATGTTGTCTAAATAAACCAGAACAAAGTTTTCTTTTACTGATTCAAAAACTTTGTTCATTAGACATTGAAAGATGAGAAGAGCATTAGTGAAACCAAAAAACATGACTGTAAATTCATAGGTACTATACTTGGTAATAAAGGCAGTTTTCTTTCTGCTTTCTGAATTTATTTTTACTTGCCAGAATTTAGTAGTTAAGTCAATAGTTAAGAAGAAAGCAGCACTATTGAATTTGTTTAGCATTGTATCAATTTTGAAAAGTAGATACATATCTCTTATAGTGATGGTATTTAATTAGTAATAGTCAACACAAAAGTGTAGGGTTTCATCTTTTTTGAATATTACTACAACAGAAAAAGCTCATTCACTTTTGGTTTTTTGTATAAATCCAAGATTTTTTATTCAGATTATTTCTTTCTTGATAAACTTATCATTGTGTTGATTGGATTAATAAGACTTTAAATAAATGAGACAAGTTTCTCTGATGGTAATAGTGTGTTGTATTACATGGGTTTATCCAGAAATATCATCTTTTTTTGAGATAACTGAGCTATTTCTAGCCAACAGATTTTTAATGTCTATTTTTCTTTCTTTAAAGAAGTGTTTTTTTTGTTCTATTATAAGTGATTGGATCTTAGATAATTTATTTTTAAAGAACTTTTGTACTTTTTTTAGTTCTTTTCTTGGTATTAGGCTAATAAGTTTCCAATCTTTATAATAAATTAGGCAGGATTTGTATTCATTACTAGAAGAATACAAAGATTTATTATACCAATACCAAACACAAAGACCATGCCACCAATAATTGTATTTTGTTTTCTTGCCAGGTTTTTTATCAAAAGTTCTTCTGAGGATATTATAGTAAGATCAACAAATTAGCTTGCCATTTACAATAATTTCTTTTTTGTTTTTAACATTGTTTAATGGCTTGTTATTGCTAATAAAGATAGTATAAACAAGTTTAGCAGTTTCTTCTTGTTCTTTTTGATCTTTTTTTTTATCATTCTCTTTATCATTTGATTCATCTGATTGCTTATTTTTTTGATTTTACTTAAGTACTGAAGAAATTGTTTAATAATAATACTTAATTACAATAGACTTTTCAATACATCTGATGATTACTTCACAAAGTTTATAGTCAAGTAGTGTTTTGGCTTTCTTAAACCATTTATTGCCAACAATTATGGTGTACTTTTTTGCTTTAAATACTTCCATGTCAGTTTCAATGCTAATGCTATTAATATAAACAGAAACAACTTTGGTAATATCAAGTTTTTTTTTTTTGTCATTATGCACATTGGTTATAAGTTTGGTTAAAAGTTCATTAATTTTTTTACCAATTGCTTTAAGAAAATATTTGGCAATAACATTAACAGATGATCTACTGTTTAAAATTAGATCAATAAAGTAGCCAGCCATTTGGGCTTTGCAAATTAAAGGAGTAACATTGCTGTTGTTAGTAAGTTTAGCTTGGTAAGAATGCTTGTTGGTTTTTGGTTTTTTTTTCTTTGGGATTAAGAATTTGCAAAGGTTTTTTCTGAATTGTGAATGAGTTATTAATTGGCCAAAAGTAATGTAAACTAGAGTTTTCATGAGATTTTTGATAATAATATAGAGACCAGATTTCTGTACAATTTTTGAAGGTTTCAGCTTTAAAAAATTCTTAAAAACTTTAATCTTTAGTGGTTTATTGTTATTAGCAGTTGATATAAATGTTTTGTTTAAGTCTAGAACAAAATCAATCTTGGCTTTTTTTTTTGTTAATTCAGAGATGTTGTTTGCTAGTTCATCCATATTATGATTATCATTAGTTAGGTTAAAAACATAAAAGAAGTTTTTTTTTGGTTGGCTTGCACTTTTATCCTTTGGAGATGTACTTACTAGTTTAAAGACTAATAAATAGTAACTTCAATTAAGGAATTCTTTTCAAAAAAATTGATATTGGCATAATTAGATCTTTGATTGGAAACATTATTATTAATAATTCTGTTGTTTTAATTGTCATTGTTTTTAGAAACTGAAAAAAACAGAGAAGAATTGTTGCAATCTTTGGAAAAATATTCAGTTATTTCACAATAATAATACACAGGTGGGCTATGATTTTGTTGTTTTTGATAAAGAAGTTGCTGGAGCTAATTAAAATAGTGTTATGGTTGAAACCCATAATTTTTATTAGTTATCACATGTATTAGCCACTGATGTTATATAATTAGCCACTCTATTTTTAGATAGTGATCAATGACCTGATCATTGACCTGATCATTAATCTGATCATTGACCTAGTCATTGACTACTTTCATTAGTTATATAAGCGATGAGTCTCTTAGCTGTAGAAAATCATCTCTCAGACAAGAATCAAATAAATAAAAATAACAACTTTCATCTCAATCACTTTTTTATCGTTAATTTCCCTTTCCTTATCTTCAAGTATTCGAATATTTTAGGATAAAAGATTACTTGTTGGTCTTTTCCTGACATATATAATTGTAGCATTTGAAGATTATTTAAATAAACGTGACTGAAAAGCACAAGTTGATATCTGATATTGAATTCTAAAAGTGCCGACATGAGGCATAGAATTATACCAGTGGTGATCAATTGTTAACAGTATAAACTATCCCTCTACCTTCAGATTTCCCAGTTATCTTTGAAAAGAATAGCAACTAAGATATTTTATAAGACTGATCTCACATATTGAATCCATACTCATTCAATTCACTCTTTGAAGTTGAATCCCCTTTGATTATTTCCATCACCCTACAATCTTGTTCTCTCTTGCTATCCATTAGCTTGTTACTCCAACCTGTAACATAAAAGTGGTGCTCCCTGTGAGGTTGTCAAAATTCACTTATTCCCTTATTGTATGGATGATTACTCACATCTGCCACAGCAATCAGAAGAACACTTTGCAGCACACAACAGAAACAACTTAGATTTCATTGAACTTAATTTTCTGCCCTCCTGCTTGATCTGCTTTTCCCTTGAAAAACAATCTAGTTGACAATTCTAAGACTTTTGGAACTGGTTCTTGAACAAGCATTCAGCTGAAACCTATACAGCTTATACAACCTATTACTTTGACCAAGCTTATTTTGAAAATGACTTTGAAGAAAGAAACAACAGTATCAATCAGCTCTTATATTCTGCAACCTTTGAACAACAGCCCTCTGATTTCGAATATCTGAATCATCAAATTCACATTTGGATTGCTGCCCATCAAACAACTGAAACTCCCTTTGAAACAGAAGAAGAAAGCTATCAAACTGTCTCTGTTTTTGATCTTTTATTAAGCAAATTAGACTCGTCTACACAAACAGTTACCCCTGAACCAATGGCTAATGACCCCATGCAAACAAACATTCTGGCCGCCCTCCAAGGTATACAAATTGCTCTAGGAAGAAGAAACAATACCCCACTACCACTATTTAGAGGTGATGCACAAGATCCAATTGAATGGTTGGATGATTTTGAGAAAGCTGCCACAGCCAACCAGTATGATAAAGAATACAAGTTCCAAATTGTTGGTGGTTATCTCCAAGGCTTTTCTGCTATCTGGTTTTCACAAGAAACAGATGCCAATGCTCAACACAAAATAATCAGATGGACACCAATCAATGCTAGAGAAGAAAATACCTCTTTTACTACCCAATTTGAGGCCAAGTTCAGAACCCCAATATTAATATCCAAATGGCGCATGGAATTGAAAAGAAGAACCCAAGGCCCTGGAGAAGTAGTGACTAAATATGCTAAAGCTATTAGAAAGCTAATCAAATGTGTAGACTCTGGGAGAAACTGGACAGAAGAACAAAAGATTCATTCCTTCACAAAAAGATTGAGAACTGATTTATCTTATGCTCTTTGGCCTCTCTTGGCCCTAAAAGACAACCCTACAATGGACATGGCCATTGAACTTGCCCAACGAATTGAAGATAACCAAAGAATACATTTGGGATCTACACTTCCAGTTTTTGCTCCTGCTCCTGTCATGGCTCCTGCCCCTCAAATGGCTGCTGCTTCTTTTGCTGCCCAAACTCAAGATCCAAATGAACAATTAATTAATAAACTCACAGCCAATTTTGCCTGGTTATTAAAACCTTTGGCACAAGCAGTCAAAGATAACCAGCAACCACCAAGACTTAGATACAAACCTTGTTTTAACCAACCCCAGCAATCTCCCTATCAAAGACAGCAAAATTGTGGCCCACCTGTGTGCTATTATTGTGGATTAACTGGACATTATTCAAGAGATTGTAACAATCCTTCACTGCCTTCTCTAGCTTTCAGAAACAATGACAACCAAAACAACAGACCCAATAACAACAACAATGTCCCCAATTAAAGACCCAATCATGTCAACATCAATTTCTTTGGAGAGGATCTCCTAGTTGAAGCCACTGTTTATTAGCCTTTAAACTGGTAGGCGCACCTCCAAAGGGTGAGAGTGCAAGCCAACCAGAAGAAAACCCCTTTTACACTTTTAACTTAACTGATGATGACCATGACATAGATGAACTAGCAATCAACCCCTCTGAATCCACAAGAAAGAAGAAAAAAGCCAAAGTTGATTTCGTTTTAGACCCCAATAAAGCTTCTACATCAACTGCTGACAACAATAAGCCCCCAAAAGCCAAAGTTTTCAAGAACTCTTCAAAGTTAAAACCCCCAGAAATAGTACAAAAATCCGGCTCCTATTCTGTTGTCAAAAACCTCATGGAAACTCCAGCACATATAACCTTTGGCCAATTGATGACCCATCCACAATTCAGAAAAGATCTTTGCAAATCTCTGATTCCAAAAAAAAAGATACCCAAAACCAACAAACGCTCTTGCCAAGCTGGACTTGCTGACAATAGCAATGTCACTCCTCTAATTTGCAAAGCCCAAGTGGCTGGCTACTTTATCGATTTGATCCTAGACAGTGGATTATCTGTTAGTGTTATTGTTAAACACTTTCTTGAAGCAATTGGCAGAAAAATTGATAAACCATCCACATGACCAATGACCAATGTGCATAGTAATAAGAAGAAAGGGCTTGGCATAGCCAAAGCTATTCCTGTCCGCATCAATGGCATCAGCATTGAAACTGATATGGAAGTATCTAAAGTGAAAGAATACATCATCATTGTTGGCAATAAATGACTTAAGAAAGCAAAAGCTTTGCTTGATTATGAACTCTGTAAACTAACCATCAGATGTGGTGAGAAACCCATTGTGGTTAAATGTCGCCATTGGACAACTCCCCCAGTACCCAAACAGAGCCCAGAAGAAAATGAATCAGACGAATCAGATGATAAAGAAAGTGAGAAAGAAGAAGAACAAGAAAAACAAAAAGAAACTGCTGAACTCGCCTATACCATCTTCATCAGCAATAGCAAACCACTGGATAATGTCAAGGCAGATAAAAAAAAAATCATTGTCAATGGCAAGCTGATCTGCTGGCCTTATTATGACATGCTCAGAAGAACCTTTAACAGAAAGCCAGGCAAGAAAGCCAAATACAGTTATTGGTGGCATGATCCTTGTGCCTGGTGCTGGTGTGACAAACCATTGTATTCTCCTAGTGATAAATACATATCCTGCTTG
This sequence comes from Geosiphon pyriformis, assembly GCA_016748015.1. Taxonomy (NCBI): domain Eukaryota; kingdom Fungi; phylum Glomeromycota; class Glomeromycetes; order Archaeosporales; family Geosiphonaceae; genus Geosiphon; species Geosiphon pyriformis. The sequence goes on from JAAOMT010000480.1 coordinate 42,470, forward strand.
ATCTATTACAAAGATTGGGAACCAATCAGCTTGATACCCCATAAGGAAATAAAAGAAGTCCAAAAGTTCTTTGAAAATGAACCACCTGAAATCCAATCACTGGTTGTAGAACAAAAAAAACTCTCTCTAGAAGAAAGAAAGATAGACATTGAAAACCTGCTGGCTAAAAACAGCCCAGTTATCTCAAAAGAAGGTGAACCTCCTGGATGTACACATGTAATACAACACACCATCATCACCAGAGAAACTTGTCCCATCCATTTGAAGCCCTATCAATCCAACTGGCACAATGATGAGTTTATCAAAAAGAAAATAACCCGAATAAAAAACCTTGGATTCATATAGGAAACCAAGAGTGAATGGACATTCCCGGTTGTAGTGGTATCCAAGAAAGAAGGAACTCTACACTTTTGTATTGACTATTGCCAATTAAATGCCATTACTGAAAGAGACATGTACCCACTTCCCAAGATTGATGCAATGCTAGACCAATTCCATGGTGCTGCTTTCTTCTCAACCATTGACTTGACTACTGGATTCTGGCAAGTAGAGATGGATCCAGAAAGCAGAAAGAAAACTGCCTTCATCACCAAGTATGATATCTACAAATTCACAGTTATGCCTTTTGGTCTCATAAATGCTCTTTCCACCTTTTAATGCTTAATGGACAAAGTATTTGAATCAGTAAAAGAAAACTTTGTTCTAGTCTACTTGAATGACATAATGATATACTCAAAAACCTGGGATGAACACCTTGAACATTTGTAAAAGGTTTTTGACCTTCTTAGAAATGCTGGTCTCAAGATCAATCCAATCAAATCATTCTTTGGACGTCAATCCACCCAGTTCCTTGGCCATTTTATTACAAAAGATGGAATCTTCCCTGATCTAGCCAAAATTGAAAAAGTTCAAAACATTAGACAACCAATGAATGTTCATGAACTATGCTCTTTTCTTGGTTTGGTCTCTTATTATCACAAGTTTGTCAAGGATTTCTCTAAAATCACCACTCCTCTCAATCAGCTACTTAGGAAAAACATCAATTATTACTGGGGCACTCATCAACAAAAAACATTTGAAATTTTGAAGGAAAAACTGGTTACAGAACCCATCCTCATGCAATCTAATCTGGATCGATCTTTTATTTTCCATACTGATGCATCTGGCTATGGACTTGGTGCTGTTCTTTCCCAGAAAAATAAAGATGGCAAAGAACATGCTGTAGCATATGCCAGTAAAACTCTCACACCAGCAAAAAGAAATTACTCAGTCACTGAGCAAGAATGCTTAGCAGTAGTTTGGGCTACCAGCTACTGGGACAAATATCTTAAGGGTGTGAAATTTTTGGTGGTAACAGATCACCAAGCTTTGGTTTGGCTACACAACAAAAGAAACCTGGAACATAAATAGATAACTTGCTGGATACTCCACTTGGATGAATTTGACTATGAAATTCAACACTGCAAAGGAGCTAATCATCAAAACGCCGACGCTCTCTCCAGACTTACCATCCAGTGATAGTAAAACCCTCTCAAACCAAACCAACTTAATTATTTGTAACTCCTCTACAAACAAACACGATAATGGACTTGGACAACTACTCTGCCTTAATAGAATTTTTGGGTAAAGGACAATACCCACCAAAATACACATAACAACAAAGAGAACATTTGCGCAAACAATAAAATTTCTATTTGATTTGTCAGAACCAACTTTATAAAAGAAATAAAAAAGATTCTGACTGCCCCCAGAGAGTCATCAGATTTGAAGAAAGAGAAATTGTGATCTACAATATGCACACTGATCTATTAGCTAGACACTTTGGAAAAACAAAAACAATTCAGAAAACTCTAGCTTGTTATTATTGGCCTATCTTGGAAAAAAACATTGCTAAATACATCAAAATCTGTGATATCTGCCAAAGAAGAAAAAAACCCAATCACAAAGAAGATATCCATCCAATCTCTGTTGGTCAACCTTTTGATAGAATTGGTATAGATGTTGTTGGACCTTTAACAATAACTTCTAATGGCAACAGATACATTATCACAGCTACCGACTATCTTACAAAGTGGGTAGAAACAAGAGCCACTCTAGACCAAACAGCAGCCTCAATAGCCAATTTCATTTATGAAGATATCATTTGTCACTACGGCTGCCCCAAAGAACTTTTATCTGATAGAGAAAGAGCTTTTCTTAGTACACTGGTTGAAAAACTTTGCAGAAAAATGGGAATACGTCACAAACTTTCCTCTCCTTATTACCCCCAAACAAATAACCTAGTAGAATGTTTTAATAGAACACTATGTGAAACCCTAGCCAAAACCAGTGAAGAAACCAACTTATGGGACAAAGTATTGTCTTTAGCTTTGTTTGCCTACAGAACTGTGAATTATGACATAACAAGTTATGAACCTTTTTATCTGCTTTATGGACGAATGGCAACTCTACCAATAGAAATGAATATAGAAACAATACCTTTTGAAGAAATAACAATAGAAGATTATAAGAACATTTTGCAAAGAAGACTTGGTATCATTTTTGACTCATTGGTAGAAGCACAGATAATTGCCTTTAAAAAAATAAAACAATTCTAAGAAAAGCTTAAGAAAAAGAAAACATATAAAACACTTTCTTTAAGTATTAGTGACTTAGTTTTAAAATATTATTCAGACAGAGACAATGTCTATGGTAATAAATTCTCTAGCCGGTGGAAAGAACTCTTTATAGTCAACAAAGTTTTGAACAATGGTTCTTATATCTTATAAGATCAATATGAAACAATCTTTAATAATCGCCCTGTTTATAGCACACAACTCAAAAAATATCACAAACGACCTAATTGGTTACCTGTTGTGGTAATACCAACCCAAATAATCAGCAAAAATTAGATATAAATAAATGCACTATTCCCAAAACAGAAATATCTTCAATCGACATGAACAATTATTTCCTGGATTAAAACATTCAAAACGCTTTCTATACTTTCCATGAGTATTGGATCAAGAACTATCCAAATGCTACTCTAACTATCGGAAAACAAACCACCATAACAGACAACAGTAGAACTCACACTGTTATCAGACCAAAGAAAACAACTACCAGAAGAGAAAGAATTGGTGGCAAAATAGATAAATACCTGCTGGAAAGCATAACAGCAGTGATACTTTTACCTTCTAGCACAATTGGAAAAATGATACAAGAAATCTTGCCCATAGACAAAAACTTGTCATATGGAAGACAACTAGAACTCTATGGTTGTCTTGATGAAATCATAGAAGACATGAAGTTCATAAAGAAAACAACTTCAGAGATACAAGTGAAAATTTTGGGCATTATACGATTAGATGTTCCAAGAATTTTAATCATTGCTAAAAGAGCCAAACTCTTATACAAAGATTTGGTCTCTTGAATACAAAGCTTATTTTGCCTCAAGTACTATATACTCTATCCACAAAAGACTTCAACAAACTAGTTAGTTTTGAGTTAGACAAAACCCTTCAATTAGAATACCCTATAAATAGCTTGATTTCACCAGAGCTCAATCTCTTTGGAGAGGATGATATTACAGTTGAAACCCATAATTTTTATTAGTTATTACATGTATTAGCCACTGATGTCATATAATTAGCTACTCTATTTTTAGATAGTGATCAATGACCTGATTGTTGACCTGATCATTGACCTGATCATTGACCTAGTCGTTGACCTGGTCATTGATCACTTTCATTAGCTATATAAGTGATGAGTCTCTTAGCTGTAGAAAATCATCTCTTAGACAAGAATCAAATAAATAAAAATAACAACTTTCATCTCAATCACTCTCTTATCGCTAATTTCCTTTTCTCTACTTTCAAGTATCTGAACATCTTAGGATAAAAGATTACTTGTTGGCCTTTTCCTGACATATATAATTGTAGTATTTGAAGATTATTTGAATAAACGTGACTGAAAAGCACAAGTTGATACCTGATATTGAATTCTAAGAGTGCCCGTGAGGCATAGAATTATACCAGTGGTGATCAATTGTTGACAGTATAGATTATCCCTCTACCTTCAAATTCCCCAGTTACCTTTAAAAAGAATAGCAACTAAGATATTTTATAAGACTGATCTCGCACATTGAATCCATACTCATTCAATTTGCTCTTTGAAGTTGAATTCTCTTTGATTATTTCCATCACCCTACAATTCTGTTCTCCCTTACTATCCATTAGCTTGTTACTCCAACCTGTAACAATAGAGTTCAAATTTGGGTCTTTGAGATTATTAATTCTTTCTAACTGCTTGGGCTAAGAGCTCTAATAGCTGGGCAAGATTGGCTGTAAGTTTATCTATTAATTGTTTATTAAAATATAAAGTCTGGACAGCAAAAGAAGTAGCAACTATTTAAGAAGCAGAAGCCATAACAGAAACAGAAACAAAAACTAAAAGTGTAAATTTTAAGTGCATTCTTTGGTTGTTTTTAATTTATTGGACAAATTCAATAGTAATATTCATTATAAAATTGTCTTTTAAAGCCAAAAGAAACCAAAGAGCATATAAAAAATTAGTTCTTAATCTTTTTGTAAAGGAGTAAATTTTCTGCTCTTTTGTCTAGTTTCTTCTAGAGTTTACTTGTTTGATTAATTTTCTAATGGCTTTGGCATATTTAATCACAATTTCACCAGAACTTTGGGTTTTTTTTTTAATTCTATACACTATTTAGATATTAAGATAGAAGTTCTAAATTTTGTTTCAAACCAGGTAATAAAAGAGGTGTTGTTTTTTTCAGTATTTGCTAGTGTCTATCTAATAATTTTTTGCTGAGCATTGGCATTGGTTTTTTGTAAAAACCAAGTAGCAAAAGAGTTTTAAAGGTAGCCACCAATGATTTAGAACTTGTATTCATTATCATATTGATTGGCTGTAGCAGCTTTTTTAAAGTCATTCAACTATTTAATTAAATTTTGTATATTGCCTTTGAATAATAATAATAGGGTGTTGTTTCTTCACTTTAGAGTAGTTTGTATACCCTAAAAAGCAGCCAGAATATTTTGTTGTATAGGGTCATTAGCTATTGGTTCAAGAGTAGCTGTTTGTGTAGAGTGTTCTGATTTACTTGAAAAAAGATTAAAAACAGAGGTGGTTTGATAACTTTTTTTTTCTGTTTCAAAAAAAGTTTTAGCTAATTGGTGAACAGTAATCCAGATGTGAATTTGGTAATTCAGATATTCGAAATCAAGAGACTGTTGTTTAAAGATTGTGGAATATAAAAGCTAATTAATGCTGTTGTTTTTTTCTTCAAAGTTGTTTTCAAGATAAACTTGGTCAAAGTAATAAGTTGTATAGACTGTGTAAATTTCAGCTGAATGCTCATTTAAAAACCAGTTCCAAAAGTCTTAGAATTGTCTACTAAATTGTTTTTCAATAGGGAACAAATTAAGCAGAAGGGCAAAAAATTAAGTTCAATAAAGTTTAGATCATTTTTGTTGTGTGCTTTAAAGTATTCTTTTGTTTATTATGACAGATATAAATAATCACCCATACAATAGAAAACAAAGTAGATTTTAACAACTTTACAGAAAGCACCACTTTTATGTTATGGATTGGAGTAACAAGCTAATAGATAACAAAAAAGAACAGAATTGTAAGGTGATGGAAATAATCAAAGAAAAAATTACAATAAAGAAGTGAATTGAATAAATAAAGATTTAATGTGTATAATTAGTTTCATAAAAATCACAGTTGTAAATCTTTTTTGGAAATCTGAAAATAGAAAAATAGTCCATAATTATCAACAAGATAATACTACTGCTATTATTTTATGTCTTAATTTAACAATTTATAGAATCAATAACAGATATTATTGTGCTTTTTAATCATTTCTTTATTTAATGAATTACAAGAACAAGCAGTTGCTTTTCAGACTAATTTTAACAATACAAATCAAGAAAGAGAAAAGATAAGATATGTAAATGCCAACAAGTAATTTTTTATCCCAAAATGTTTAGATACTTGAAGATAAAAAAAAAGGAATAAATAATATGAAAAGAAGTAATTAATAGTGGGTTTTATTTTATTACTTTAATCATGTCTTTCTATAATTAAGAAACTTATTGCTTATATAGCTATTAAAAGTGATCAACAACCAAGTCAACAGTTAGGTTATTAATCAGATCAATGATTACTATCTAAAAATAGAGTGGCTAATTATATAATATTAGTGGCTAATACATGTAATAAACCAATAAAAAATATGAGTTTTAACTATAACAATATGGTAATGATAATTCTAAATTTTTGACTTAATTCTGTCAATATTCTGTTTACAAAATAAGTTTTTTGGTCTAATAATAATTTTTTTAGACATTTATGTTGACAAATTAAATCTTGGTGAATAAATTTGGCTATGAATTTTACATCTACTTTTTGAATTGCTTTTGCTTTTGGCCATTTTGTAAGATAGTTTATGACTACTACTATATATTAATTGTCTCTGCTGGTTATTATTAATAGTCTAACTAAGTCAATTCCAATTTGATCAAATAGTTGTTTTACTTTAATTGGTCTTAATGGTTTGCTGAATCTTGTTTCTTTTTTTCTTTAACAAGTATCACAATTTTGAAAATATTAGATAATGTTTAGATATATAAACAGCCAATAATATCTTTTTTTGGTTTTTTCTATGGTTGTTTTTTTATAAAAATATCTTGCTGTCAGGTCTAAATATATGTTGAACAGTATTGTTTCTTTTTCTGGTTTTGTAATTACTTTAAGTGACTGATCTGGATCTTTTCTGTTTTTCTGATATAGTATATTTTAATAAGTGATAAAGTATTTTGATTATTGTTTTATGTTGTTTTGTTTTTTTTGAAATAATTTCTTAATATAATATTAGAGTTGTTGATATTTTTGTATGTTGTTACAGGTGATTATTTGGGGTCTCAAATCAAATAACAAATTTGTAACTTGGTACTCAATAGCTAATATAATAATATTGGTCTCTGAAAGTTTAGGTTGTCTAAAGATTTATGTTGACTGAAGATTTAGGTTAAGTTCTTTGTATAATAGACAAAGATTCAATAGTTGTTTTCAGTAGTCTCCCAAAATCGCAGTTTTGTCAATTTTTTTCTTGGTTTAGTGGCTGGCAATCCTCTGGTAAGCAATCCATATTTCTTACATGTTTTACTCATTTGCAGGGGTCTTTTATCAGACAATCTTTGATGTCAATAACTCAGTGCTTTAATCTCTAATCAATTAACCAACAACAAAAAATAACAAAATAAAATAAAATAAAATAAAAGAAAAAAATAAGCCAAGACAATAAATATTAGTATCCCATCAATAGTCATGATCAAGAGCTATTGTTTCAATATGGTTTAAGTATCAATTACTATTAACATGAAGTATTAATAGTAGAGAGTGAATTGAAATAACAAATAATTATTTATTGATATTTGTGAATTAGAAGGTTGCTTAGATAAAATCTAAACTAAGAGGTCTGTTTTTTCTGTTTCTAATATTACTATTATATATACATATTTGAAATTTCTTAATTTCTCTATTCTTCCCACCAAAAATTCTGGAATTCTGAAATTTCTCGAGAGGAATTCTGAAATTCTAGAATTCTGCAATTTCTTGTATGAGAATTCTGTAATTTCTGAAATCTTATAATTTATTTGAGAGGAATCCTGGAATTCTCTATTTTACTATATTTATTTCTAATTGACTAATATATACTACTATGATTCCTATTTTTTATAAGTAACATTAATCTTTTCTTTTTAATATTGAGCTCCATTAAGATTTCTGAACTCTCCTAATTCTTCTTTTGTTACTCTATTAAGTTTTCAGTAATTCACACAAAAACAAATTTTCTCATTTTTTTTCCAAACCAATACAACTGGTGAAGACCATGGACTCATTAATAATTAAATTAACCTGTTGTCCAGCATTCTATTAATTTCTTGATAGATGATCTCATAACTGGCTGGTGGTACTTTGTATGCTCTCTGTTTAATTGGCATTACATCTCCAGTTTTGATTTAATGCTAAATTATGTCAGTTCTACCAAATTTGTTTTCACTGACAAAGATGTCACTGAAGTTGTTAAGTAATATTTTAAGCTGCATATATTGTAGTGAATTTAGATTTCTCAAGTTTATCTGTTCTAATTGTTCTGATTGGAACAGATAACATTTTTCTCATTTATATATTGTTTGTGATGTGATATCCACATATCTACACAGTTGTGGAAAGTTTGGAATGGGGTTTGGTGGTTGTTTTTCAACTTTAGTGCTTAAATATCTAATGGTGATTTTTTTTGGTATCTTCAGAACATTTCCTGTTGTGTTGTAGATGAGAATTTTGATATGTTTTGGGCTCTTAGCTGGTATGTAAAGATTGGTAAGTCCAATCTTTCCTAATTTGCAAATAGTAGTTTTTACTTCAAAAATTTAGGCTTGATTCTTTACTTTTCTTTCTATGGCTAATATGTATTGGTTATATGGTAGAATGGAAATTGATTGATGGGTGAAGATAATTTCTTTCTTGTCAATAACCTCTTTCTTTGCTATATTAATTAGTACATTTATTCTACTCGTGAATTCAAATCCACTAATCTCTTTTACTGTTATTTCTAATTCCTCCCTTTTTTCTACTGACATTAATTGAGCTATTTTAATCAAAAACAAAAATATTGTCTGTGCTATCTTTTCATTTGGCTCTATGATATAGGCTTTTTCTAAGTTATTTTGTAGTATTGTAATAATATTTTCTACATATCCTGCATCAATTATTTCTCCTCTGATATTGATTCCTTTTTTTTGCTAAATTACTTTTAGATGCTAATTGAACCATTGTTGTTGCTGGGATTTCCAGTGCTATTTTGAGATTAATACAGATATGCAAATATGGTCCCAATTTGATGGCTTTTTTTTCTGGATATTTCAGATTAAACTCTGCATCAATATTATGTGTGTATTTAGACATAATATTTTTATCATTATTACTGAACCATTTAAGTTCTTGTTTTTTAGAGAGATCAGAAAGCACAATATATTGTTCTGGGTTTGAATTGGAGTCTAAACTGTTGTTATTTTCATTGCCATTTTAAATAGAGCTAGAACCATTATTTTCATTGTCATTATTGTCAGAGTTTGAATTAGAATTGAATGTTGATTCTGATTCTGATGCACAGTTGCTGATTGGTTTTTTTTCCTCTGGAATTATGTAGATCATGCATAGTAGTAGATTGTAGATGAAATTACACTCATTACAATACTAGAAGTTACATAGAATCAAATAGTAGTCACATAATTGGGTGTTTATTTCTTCTAAATGCTGCTTTTGCTCTTTTTTTGTTGGTGTCAAATTCTGGTAATGCTTGTAGAATTTCTTTGGACCTGTCTCAATATCTAAAAATGTGTCTGAATTGGGGATAAGAATGATATCAACTGGTTCTGGAGGATTGTTTTTTATCTTTAGGATCTTACTAAGTAAAGCATTTTCTATCTTGGCATTGGCCATTCACCAGATCTTATTTTTGTCATGTGAATAGCCATCCAAGCAAAAGATTGCTCAATGCCATACAGCAATAATAAATGTGCCATAACTGATCCAGTTACTTATAAGGATTGTGTACTGGCACAAAATATCACATGTTTCTCCTTGACCAGGAATATTGTTCCATATTTCTTTATTAAGCAGCTGTTCTCTACAAGTAAAACATGGTTTGTTGTTCTACTTGTCTTGTTATTTTAAATAGCCATACTGTTTTCTATAACATAATTTACAATAATAGTGAATTTGTGTCCAGTAGTCTTCATTGGGTGCAATCTAAGCTCCTATGGAAGAAAATTTCTTGACACAATCTTGGCATTTGAGTGAAATATATGGCAGTTGCTTTAGTGGCTCATGTGCATAAAATTTTTCCCAGCCACTAGTTATTTTTTCTGTGATAATGTCTTTTTCTGGTGCATTTTTTTTCTTTTTCTTCCCTTTGTCATCTCAAAAAAATACTGGTGATAACTCATTGTGTTTGGTATTGGTCCAGAAAACTTGGTAGGCTTTTCAGGTAGGTTTTTCTTCTTCTTCATTGAACTTGATAAGTGGTGCTGTTATGTTGGTGTTGGGTTTAAAATTACCACAAATAGCTGGTACTTGTGTATGTCTATCATTTTGGCTGAGTTGTAATTCTTGGGTGGTCTAATCGAATACAGCATTTGCTTTAGTTAACCAATCATTACTAATAAGAGCTTGGTATTGAGTGGCTTTTATAATTAAGACTTTGATGGGTATAATAATACTGTTGATTTCAAATGAGAAGTCATTAATTTTACTGATTAGGGTTTTGGTTGTGTCATTGGTGGTGATGATCTTAGTACTGGCAGTTTGATTAACTCATCAACCTAATTGGTCTATGAATTGTCATATGATAATACTATCTGCTAACCCACTATCAAGAATTAGTTTAATGGACCAATTATCAGCTTTGGTATCAGTGTATATTGTGGTGATAGGTTTGATATCAAAAATGATTCCACTCAGTAATAGAACTGAAGCAGTTTCTTCAAGTTCAAAAGGAAATATGGTAGCAAGTATTTTATTCTCAGTACTGGTTGCTGGTAGAATGTTGCTAATAGATGGCTGTTTTTAGTTAGTTTTCTGGTTGTTGGGTGAGACATTTTCTGGGGTAACCAAAAGACTTAAATAGTGTTGGGAATTCGGGTTTTGGATGTATCCAGTTCTCAAACTTTGCTGTCATGATCTCAATAGTTGGTTGGAAGAGCTGAAGATTGGTTGATAGACAACTATCACCAATCTCTAGTTTTAGATAACTCTTAATCTGAGATTCTCTGATGTTATTTGAGCTGAGTTTGGTGGTAGGATTGGAATTGCTGGTGTCTAATAGATTAGTTGTGACTGTGGTAATTAATAGATTATGGGTGTTGTTGGTTGATATATTGGAAATATGTATATTGGTTGTTACATTATTTGGGTATAATTTGGTTGATACTGGTCTTAATTTAGGTAATAACTTGGAGTTTAAAATCAGTAATTGGGGTTTTAATATTGATTTTCTGATCATGGGTTATTGCTATAAACTTGGCAGCTAGCTCTAATATAATCTTGTTTACCATAATTATAGCAAACATGCATTTCTGATTTCCATAATTGATTGGTTAATAATAATAGATATGGCTGATTTTGGAAACAATTTGAGTTTTTTGTATTATTACATTGTTGTGGAAATTGATAAATTACCTGATTGTTAGCTAAGTATCCCTCTAATTTCTGATTAATTAAATCACTAAACTGCTTTAATTTAGAATTCAAATCAGATAATCCATTCATTATTAAATTTATGGCTTGGGTATGGTTGGCTTCAAGTTCTACTGCTTTAAAATCTCTGGCATTTGTAACTGCAGCTTGCAGATCTGCTGGATGCAATAGGCATATGTATTGGAAGATACTACTGCACAGACCTCTAATGAACTGGTTTAAGATTTGTGATGTGATGAAATAATTAGCTTGTATTGTCTGAATTTGGTGCAAATTTCTATGAAAGCATCCTAGGTATATAATGACTGCTTTGGTGTCTCTCTGTTTGATAGTGGTAAAAGTATTGACCAGTTGGTTAATATTATTATTGTTACTAAAGTATCACAAAAACTCAAGCTTAAATGCATTAAAGTTTTGGAGTTTGTTAACCAAGCTTTAATACTATGAGTTGGCAGTATTTTGGAGAAAATATAAAATGGCTTGTATGGCTCTGACATTATTCCATCCATTGGCTGCAATGGCTTTTTTGATATTATTTAGTTACACCTAGTTATTATCCTCTTTGCTGGTGAACTTTTTGATTTTCATTATTGGTACATATGTCATTAGAGCTATGGAGAGTTGTTGTTGCAATTGTTGTAGTTGCTGAAGTGGCTGTTGTGGTTGTTGAATTGGTTCAGCAATCAATTCAATTGGTGGCTAATTAATCACAATTACTGGAAATAAGTATTGCTAATTAATGATGTCAAAGTTTGAATTGTCCTGATTTTTCTAAGTTTAAATATTCAGAATTTGATTTTCTAGATTTTCTGAGATCAGGTTTTGGTAATTAAATTTCTGATCTTCATTTTTTTTTTTCTGATTCTGTCACTTTCCAAAAATTTACGGTTCTGAAATCTGGTTGAAGTGGCAGTAATTGAAATCTTGATGAAGTCAGTAATCACAATTTAAATCTTTTAAAATGATTGCTATAGGTTCCTAATAATTCTGTTTTCTTTTGTTTACTTTAAAATGGAAGTTGAACTAATAATAGTTTCACATTTGAAGTAAATGTGCCTGGTGATTAAATATTAATGGCACTTCTAGGTATATAGTAATATAATGAGTTGGTTGGAGATTCTACTCTTGTTTTCTTCCAAGTAAGTGGTTATATTTTTTGAGGTATTACTGCTAGTGTTTATAGTTTTCTTTTGCCTTTGTTTACATAAGTGATTGGATATCTTTGTTGAGTATGATGTTCAATTTCTCTATTGATTTCAGTAAGAATTGCTATAAAATTATGATTTGCTAGTAGGCTGGTATTTTGAATTAATTCATTGTAAAAATTTCCTCTTACAAAGTCGGATTCTATTAGTACTCCTAGCAAATATGAGATTCTCTTATTGACATAGAAATTGAAGACTAATTCTGCTAATAGGTGATTGTTGGTTAATTCTAAGTGTTAACAGTAGTATTAAAATAAGAATTTGGTGAATCTTAAATGGTTTGTCCTTATTCTTTTTGGTTTTGCCACTTTTGGATAGTTGTTGGTTGGTGCTGGTTTTCTGTAGGATTATATCTTACAGGGAGCACCAAATATTACAGGTAATTATTTGGGGTCTCAAATCAAATTACAAACTCATAACTTGGTGCTTAATAGCTGATATAATAATGTTGGTCTCTAAAAGTTTAGGTTGTCTGAGGATTTATGTTGACTAAAAGTTTAAGTTGAGTTCTTTGTATAATGGACAGAGATTCAATAGTTGTTTTCAATAGTTTTTTGGAATCACAGTTCTGTCAATTTTTTTTTCAGCTTAATGGCTAGCAATCTTTTAGTAAGCAATCTGTATTTCTTATGTGTTTTACCTATTTGCAGAAGTCTTTTACCAAGCAATCTTTAATATTAATAACTTAGTGTTTTAATCTCTAATCAATTAGCCAACAACAAGAAATAACAAAATAAAATAAAATAAAATAAAAAAAAGAAATAAGTCAAGACAATAAATATTAATATCCTGTTAATAGCCGTGATCAAAAGCTATTGTTCTAGTATGATTTAAGTATCAGTTACTATCAACATAAAGTATTAATAGTAAAGAGTGAATTGAGATAACAAATAATTATTTATTAATATTTGTGAATTAGAAGGTTGCTTAGATAAAATCTAAATTAAGAGATCTGTTTCTTCTGCTTCTAATACTACTGATATATATATTTATTTGAGATTCCTCAATTTTTTTATTCTTTTTGCCAGAAATCCTGGAATTCTAAAATCCTGTGATTTTTTATATGAGAATTCTATAATTTCTGAAATCTTGGAATTCCCCATTTTACTATGTCTACTTCTGATTGACTAATATATACTACTATAATTCCTATCTTTTATGAGTAACAATGTTTATTTTTTGTTATATTTTTGGGTTAAAATGTCTTTAGATTTGTCTCATTTATAATAAACTATTGACATTTTTATTTTTTTTTCTTTTTTATAATATACTATATAATTAAATGGTAATAGTTCTATTTTTTATTTTGTGTGATAATTATCTTCAAATTTTTGCTTCTGAATTGATGTTAATTCCTTGTAATCTGTGTATACATTAAATTTTTGGCTTAAGTATTTTTTTTATTTGATAACAGTCTAATAGATTGCTAAATATTCCAATCCTAAGGTTTCATAGTTTTTCTTAGCTGGACTTAAACTTTAACTGGCATATGTTATTATATGTTCTTGTCCATTTGCTCTTTTTTATAACAATATGACTTTCAATGTTTAATCAAATGCATTAGTAGTAATAATGAATAGTTTATTATGATTTGAATAGATCAATATTGGGGCTTAAATAAGCTTTCTTTTCAAAATGTTAAAAGCTTCTTATTGAGTTTTAGTTTATTTATATTTAATGTTTTTTGCTTAAAGCTGGTAGAATAGTTATGCCAATTTGAAAAAGTTTTGGATAAATATTAATAGTATTTAGCAAATTTCAAAAATGCTCTTAATTTTATCAAGTTTGTTAGTACTAAAAAGTTTTTGACTATTTCAATTTTGTTTGGATCTGTTTTAATGTCATTTTTGCTTATAATATATTTCAAAAACTTGAATTTAGTTTTGTTAAAAAAGCATTTAGTAGTATTCAATTTTAATTTAACTCTTTTTAATCTTTTAAATATTTGCTAAAGATGGTAGAAATAGTTATTAAATATTTTAAAGAACATATTGATGTTGTCCAAATAGACTATTACTAATTTCTATAATAATTTAATATAAACAATTTTCATGAGCCATTAAAAAATGGCTGAAGTATTAGTTAAGTCAAATGACATAATATTGAATTCAAAATTCTCTTTTTTTGTAGTGAATACTATTTTTTCTTTATTGGTTGAATTCATGACTACTTACCAGTAACTACTATCTAAATTCAATGTTGAAAACCATTTCTTCTCTCCAAAAGTATTGAATAACTTCTGAATTCATAGAATTGAATAGTTGTCTTCATAAATAATATTGTTAAGTTTTTTGTAATCTACACAAAAGTAGATTTTTCTATTCTTCTTATAGATAAGTATTACTAATAATAACCATGGGCTTATTGATGATTAAATTAACCTGTTATTTAATATTCTGTTGATTTTTTGTTGGATAATCTTATGGCTAGCAGATGATATTTGGTATGCTCTTTATTTAATTAGCATTAAATCTTTAATTTTGATTTAATGTTAAATAATGTTAGTTTTGTCAAATTCATTTTTGCTAACAAAGATGTCAGTAAAATTTTTAAGTAAAATTTTAAGTTGTATTTGTTGAAATAGGTCTAAATTTTCCAAGTTTATTTGTTTTAATTGTTTTAATTGTAACAAATAGCATTCTTTTTATTCATATATGGTTTGCAATATAATGTTCACATATTTGCAAAGCTGTGAAAAGTCTGAAATGGCAGTAAGTGCTTAATTCTCAACTTTAATACTTAAGTATCTGATAGTAGTTTCACTTAATATCTTTATAAGGTTTTTAATTGTATTGTATATTAGAATTTTGATATGTTTGTTGTTTTTGGCTGGTATATAGAGATTGATAATAATAATCTCTTCTGATTTACAAATGTTTGTTTTAGCTTTAAAAATTTGGGGTTGGTCTTTTACTTTTCTTTCTATAACTATTATATATTAATTATATAGTAGAATGGAAATTGATTAATAGGTGAAGATAATTTCTCTCTTATTAATTATTTTTTTTTACTATATTAATTGATATATCTATTTTACTTGTAGATTCGAATTTTTTTATCATTTTTACTAAAATTCCTAACTTTTTTTTTGTTTCTACTAACATTAACTAAGCTATTTTAATTAAAGACAGAAATATTGTCTGTGTTATCTTTTTATTTGGTTCAATTATGTATTTTTTTCTGAGTTATTTTGTAGTATTGCAATAATATTCCCCACATATTCTGCATTAATTATTTTTTTTCTGATATTAATTTTTTTCTTTATTAAATTAAATCTGAAGATTAATTGAACTATTATTATTGTTGAAATTTTCAGTATTATTTTCAGATCTATACTGATATATAAATGAGATTCCAATTAGATAGCAGTTTTTTCTGGATATCTGAAATTAAACTCTACATTAGTATCATATACACATTCTGGCATAATATCTTTATTATTATTGCTAAACTATTTAAGTTTTTGCTCTATTAAAATATCTAAAAATGTAATATATTGTTTGGGGTTTTTGTCAAAGTTTAGATTGTTGTTATTATTATTGTTATAATAAATAGAATTAGAACTATTGTTGTTATTATTATTAGAATTTGAATTGTAATTAAGATTTGATTCCAATTCTAATGCACATTTGCTGATTAGTTTTTTTTCTTTGGAAATTAAATAAATCATGTTAGTGATAGATTGTAAATAAAGTCACAATTGTCACAATATTCAAAATCACTGGAAATTAGACAATATTTACAAAGTCTAGTATTTAGTTGTTTTAAATACTGCTCTTGTTTTTTTCTAGTAAGTGCTAAATCTTGGTAGTGTTTATGGAATTGTTTTGGATTGCTTAAAATGTTAATAAATACATCTGGATTGGAAATAAAAATAGTTTCAATTAGTTTTGGTGGGTTGTTTTTGATTGTAAATATTTCATTAAACAAAGTGTCTTCAACTTTGGCATTTGCTATTTATTAGATTTTGTTCTTATCATGTAAGTAATTATCTAAGTATAAAAGTGCTTGGTTCTATACAGTATTAAAAAATGTTTCTTGGCTTACCTAGTTATTAATAAAAATTGTGTATTAACATAAGGCATTGCACATTTCTTCTCAACCAAAAATGTTGTTCTATATTCTTTTATTAAATAGTGTTTCTCTATAAACAAGACATAATTTGTTGTCCCACTTTTCTTGTTGTTTAGAGTAACTAAAACATTTTTTATAACATGGTTTGCAATAATAATGGGTACATATCCAGTAGTCTTTTTTAGACAAAATCTAAGCTTTTATAGAAGAAAACTTTTTCTTATAGTTAATACATTTAAGTAAAATATATGGCAGTTTTTTTTTGTGTTCATAAAGTAAAATTGATTTCATTTACTAATTATTTTTTTAGTAATTGTGGTGGTTTCTGGTTTGTCTTTTTTTTTTTTTTTTTTTTTATTCCAAGAAAATATTGGCAGTAATTTGTTGTGCTTATCTTCAGTTCACAAAACTTGATAGGTTTCTCAAGTAAGTTTTTTTTTCTTTTTCTTTAACTTAATCAATAGTTGTTTTTTTAAAGAAAATTTAAAGTGTCTGTAAGTGACAAACATTTAAGTAAGCTAATTATCAAATGTTAACTGAAGCTTTTAAGTGTTTTAGTCAAATATAGCATTGGTTTTAAACAGCCAGTTATTATTAACAAGAGTTTGGTATTGTATGGCTTCTATTATTAACACTTTGATTAATGCTATGATGCTATTGACTTTGAACAAGAAGTCATTAATTTTGCCAATTGGAGTCTTTGTTGTTTTATCAGTGATAATAATTCTGGTGCCAACAATACAATCAACTCAGTAACTTAATTGGTCTATGAGTTGTTATGTAATAATACTGCCCACTGAATTATTATCAAGAATTAGTTTGATAGGATGACCATCAACTTTGGCATCAGTATATATAGTTGTGATAAGTTTGGTATTAAAAGTGACTCTATTAAATAATGGTGTTTTTGATTGGTCTTCCAATTTGAATAGAAAAATAATGGCTAATAATTTGTTCTTAGTGATGGTTGCTAATGAATATTGTTAGTAAATAGTATTTTTGGGTTGGTTTCCAAGTTGTTGAATGAGTTGGTTTTTGGAGTAACCAGAAGACTTAAATAGTTTTGAGAATTTGGATTTTAGATATACCTATTTCTCAAACTCTGTTGACATAATCCTAATGACTGGTTGAAAAAATTGAAGATTAATTGATATATTACTATTGCCAATCTTTAATTCTGTTAGATGTGTGTAATTCTCAGTCTTTAATTTTTGGTTGACATTTGGATTAAGTTTTATGATAGTGTTTAAATAAATTGGAGTTGATAAATTACTTATAACTGTAGTTAATAAATTACTGGTGCTGAAGTCTAATAAATAAGAGGTATATATATTGGGTCTTATATTATTGGTATATAATATGATTAGTATTGTTTCTAATTCTAAATATAATTCAGAATTTGAAACTGGTAATTGGAGTTTTATATTGATTTTCTAATTATTAGTTATTTAACATTACATGACAGTCTAATTTTAAGTGTTTTTGTTTATTACAATAATAGTAAATATGTATTTTTTGCTGCCACAATTGATTGGCTAATAAGGATAATAGTTGTGATTAATTTTAAAAATAATTGGAGTTTCCTTAATTGTTATGGCATTGTAGAAACTAATAAATAGCTTGATTGTTAGCTAAGTATCTCTTAATTTTTTAATTAATGACTTTACCAAATTGCTTTAATTTAGTATTTAATTTAGATCATCTGTTTATTATTAGGTTGACAGCTTGAGTGTGATTGGCTTTGAGTTTGGCCAATTCAAAATTTTTGGCATATGCTACTATATCTTAAAGAGTATTTGAATATATTAGACATACTTATTGTAACAAGCTGTTGTATAATCTATAAATAAACTGGTTTAAAATCTGTGCTTCAGTAAAATAGTCAACTTGAATTGTCTGAATTTGGCACAGATTTCTGTGGAAGCATTCCAAGTAAGTAATAACTGCTTTAGTATTGCCTTGTTTAATGGTAGTAAAGCTAATTAACAGGTAATTAATGCTGTTGTGATTACTGAAATATTGTAGAAACATGGTTTTAAACATGTTAAAGGTTTGTGGTTTGTTGCTTAGATTCTGATATCATGAGTTAATGGTATTCTGTAAGAAGTATAAAATGGCTTAAAAAACTTTGGCATTTGTCCCAGTTATTGGCTGTAATTGTTTTGACTATATTATTCAATCATGTTTGGATGTTGTTTTCTTTGCCAGTAAATTTCTTAAGTCTGGTAATAGATACATATGTCATTGGTACAAGTTGTTGTTGTGGTTGTTATTAAAGCTATTGTTATGGTATTATAATTAATACAATTGATACAACTGGTGGATTGATTATGATTATGAGAGATAAGTTTTGCTAAATAATAGAAACAGAGTTTGGATTGTTCAGATCTTGTAAAGTTTAAACAATCAAAGTTTGTATTTCTTGTTTATTTAAAATTGGGTTCTGATTATTATTTTCCTAATTACTGTTTTTTTTTCTTCCAAATTGGTATTTTTCCAATAACTAATAGATCTGAAATTTGGTTGTAGTGGCAGTAATCAAAATTTTAATGGAATTGTTGATTGCAATTTAAATTTTTCAAAGAATTTGCTATAAGTTCCTAACAATTTGGCTTTCTCTTAATTATTTTAGAACTGTATTTTTGATAATAGTGTTTTTATAGTTAATAGTAATATAGATCTTAATAATATGTGTATAGTACTTTCTGGTATATAATAATAGAACAGATAAATAGATAAAATAACTCTTGGTTTTTTTCAAGTAAGCAGTTGTGTTTTTTTGGTGTTTCTGTTGAAGTTTGTAATTTTTCTTTGTTTGCAAAGATAATAAAAAATCTTTGTTGAATGTATTTTTCAATTTTTTTGTTTATTTCTATAATTAATAATATAAACAAATGATTTGGTAGAAGTATAATGTTTTGAAATAATTCATTGTAGAAATTGTTGAGAGTGGTTTTTGGATTTTTTTGGTCTCCTAAATAAGATTTAATTTTTTTATTAACATAGAAATTAAAAGTTGATTCTGTTGGCCAATGGTTATTTGTTAATTCAAGGTAAATTTAGTAATATTAAAATAAAAATTTTGTAAATCTTAAATGATTTTTTCTTATGATTTCTTAGTCTGCCACTTTTTCAGATAATTAATGTTAATACTGGTTTTCTGTTAGATTATATTTCACAGAGAGCACCAAATATTATAGGTAATTATTTAAAATGTTAAAACAAATAACAAACTTGTAACTTGGTATTTAATAACTAGTAATGTTAGTAATATTTGAAGATTTTATGATTTGAAAATTTTGGTTAAGTCTTTTATATAATAAACAGAAATTTAGTCGATGATTTCTTTTATAAATTTTTTTTTTAATTTAGTGGCCAGTTTATTCTAATAGTTATGTTTTTCTGGTAAACTATTCTTAAATTTCTACTCTTATTTCCAGATTTTTTACCAAACTATTCTTAATGTCAAATACTCAGCACTTAATTTTTTTAATTAATTAGTAACAACAAAGAAATAAAACAAAAGAAATAAAAATAAAGAAAAATAAAAGAAAAATAAGAAAAAAAATAAGAAATTAGTATTTCATCAATAGCTGTAATTAAGAGCTATTAGTTCAGTATAGTTAAATATTAGATTCTATTAATATGAAGTGTTAATAGTAAGAAAATAATTAATATTTTTAATTAAATAATAATAACATAGATTGAATGATAATTAGATATTTAATATTTGATGTGTTTTTACTTCAAGTTATAAAAAACTATTTTTTAAAAAAAAAGTATTGGAATTCTGAACTCTATTAAATTCTGAATACTTTTCTGTTTTTAATACTTTCACTATATATATATAATTTGTATTATATGAAAATTTTGGAAAATCCTGCAATTTTCTAAAAGAATTCTAAAATTCTGAAATTCTGTAATTTCTTATTTTACTATGTCTATTTCTGATTGGTTATTTTATTTATTATTATAATATCTAATTTCTATAAATAACAATATAAACTCAGTAGTATAAGATTGGTGTTTTTAGTCCTATTTTTTTTGCAAGTCTTTGTAAATTTACTGGTCTCTAATATAGATTTAAATTTGAACATAATATTAGATAATTTGCAGACCTTATTTTTACTCTTTTTTTTGGTCTTGTCTAAGACTTTGATGTTGAATTCAAGCAGTTTAAAAATCTTAACCATTAAGATAGACAGTTTAAAATCAAAATTAATGGCTTTTGAGACTTCTGTTGATTTTGTTTTAGTAAAGTTAAATTTCTTGTGTGCTGACTTAAATTTTTCTGTATCTATTTTATTTTAATAACCAATTTAATTTAAAAAATTGCTATGTGTAATGTTCATAATATCAATGTCTTGGCTAAGCAAAAGAATGTTGTTTGTTAATATACAGAATTAAGTAACATGATTTCTATTATTACAGAAACAAAGTTAAGATTTAACATTAGACTATATATTATAAATAAGTTTGATGAGGTCCGAATTTTTACTTTTGGTTTAAATATGAGTTTTTATAATACAAAAGTGGCCATAATTATGAATAGTTTTTTGGCTCAGCATGTTTTTATAGTAAAAAAGATTCCAAATTATTTAATCTCAATGTATCTTCTGTTTAAAGGCAAGCTTTTGGTTACAATTTTGAGTTTATATGCTAATGTTTTTTCTGAATTTAGGTTTGAGCAAGCTTTAGTGATCAACTTTTTTGTGGCCAAAGTAGTTAACTTCAGCAATTTGGTAGTTTTTAGTAAAAATTTTAATAAAAATAGATTTAAAAAAAGTGCTAGTTTTAAGAAGTGCTTAGATATGGGTCTAATTAATTTACTTTTTAAATATTCTTTAATAAAAGTTCTTACTTAGAGCAACTTTAAAAGAGCCAAGAAAATTATTGATTATATTTTTGTTAGTGAGAATTTGTTATTAGTGTTATAATTGAAACCACACTTTTTATTAATTATCATATATATTAGCTATTGATGTTATATAATTAGCCATCTTATTTTTAGATAGTAATTATTGACTTAATTAATAACCTAACAGTTAATTTGGTTGTTAACCACTTTTAATAGCTATATAAACAATAAGTTTTTTAGCTGTAAAAAAACATAATTAAAGTAATAAAATAAAATCTACTATTAATTACTTTTTCTTATATTACTTATTTTTTTTTCCTATTTTCAAGTATCTAAACATCTTGGAATAAAAGATTATTTGTTGGCATTCACATATCTTATCTTTTCCTCTTCTTGATTTGTATTTGTTAGAATTAGAGAAATGATTGTTTGCTTTTGTAATTCATTAAATAAAAAAACAATTGAAAAGCACAATAATATCTGTTATTGATTTTAAGAATTACTAAGTTAAGACATAGAATAATAGCAGTAGTATTATCTTGTTGACAATTATAGACTATTCTTTTATCTTTAAATTTCCAGAAAAGATTTGTGATTGTGATTTTTATAAGACTAATTATGCATATTGAATCCTTATTTATTTAATTTGTTTTCTTATTGTAATTCTCTCTTTGATTATTTTTATTATCTTACAATCCTGTTCTCTCTTGTTATCCATTAACTTGTTATTTTAATTTGTAACATAAAAGTGGTGCTCCCTATGAGGTTGTTAAAATCTACTTTGTTCTTATTGTATAAATGATTATTCATATTTGTCATAATAATTAGAAAAATATTTTGAAGCACACAACAAAAATAATCTAGATTTTATTTAACTCAATCTTTTGCTCTTCTGCTTGATTTGCTTTCTCATTGAAAAACAATTCAGTAGACAATTCCAAGACTTTTGAAACTAGTTTTTAAACAAGCATTTAGCTGAAATTTATACAGCCTATACAACCTATTACTTTGACCAAGCTTATTTTGAAGACAACTTAAAAGAAAGAAATAACAGCATTAATTAGCTTTTATATTCCACAACTTTTGAACAACAGCTCCCTAATTCTGAATACCTAAATCACCAAATTCACATTTGGATTGCTGTTCATTAGCTAACTGAAACTTTTTTTGAAACAAAAAAAGAAAGCTATTAAACTGCTCTTGTTTTTAATTTCTTCTCAAGCAAATTAAAACATTTTATACAAACAGCTACTCTTGAATCAATGGCTAATGACTTTATGTAAGCAAATATTCTGGCTGTTCTTCAGAATATACAAACTGCTTTAGGGCGAAGAAACAACATCCCATTACTATTATTCAAAGACAATATACAAGATTCAATTGAATAATTAGATGACTTTAAAAAAGTTGCCACAGTTAATCAATATAATAATAAATATAAGTTCCAAATTATTGGTGGCTACTTTTAAGACTCTTCTGCTACTTGGTTTTCACAAGAAACCAATGCCAATACTCAGTAAAAAATTATTAAATGAATACCAGCAAATGCTGGAAAAAACAACATTTCTTTTACTATTCAGTTTAAAACAAAATTTAGAACTCTTATCTTAATATCCAAATAATGCATAGAATTAAAAAAAAGAACCAAAGTCTTAATGAAGTTGTAACTAAATATGCCAAAGCAATCAGAAAGTTAATTAAGCAAGTAGACTTTAGAAAAAACTGGACAAAAGAACAGAAAATTCACTCCTTTACAAAAAGATTGAGAACTGATTTCTCATATGCTTTTTGGTCCCTCTTGGCCCTAAAAAACAATTCCACAATAGATATGGCTATTGAACTTGCCCAAAAAATTAAAGATAACCAAAGAATGCACTTGAGATCTACACTTTTAGTTTTTGCTTCTGCTTTTGTTATGGCTTTTGCTCCTCAAATGGCTACTACTTCTTTTATTGCTCAGACTTCAAATTTCAATAAACAATTAATAAATAGACTTACAGCCAATCTTGCCCAATTATTAAAACTCTTAGTTCAAGTAGTTAAAAAAAATCAACAATTTCAAAAACCCAGATTTGAACTCCATTTTAATTAATCTCAGCAACTTCTTTATTAAAGACAAAAAAATCATGACCCACCTGTGTATTATTGTTGTAAATTAACTGAACATTTCTCTAGAGATTGCAACAATTTTTTTTTGTCTTCTCCAGCTCCCAGAAACAATGACAATTAAAACAACAGAATCATTAACAACAATGTTTTCAATTAAAAACCCAATTATGCCAAAATTAATTTCTTTGAAGAGAATTTTTTAGTTAAAGTTACTGTTTATCAGCTTTTAAACTAGTAGGTGCATCTTCAAAGAGTGAAAGTGCAAACCAATTAAAAGAAAACTCTTTTTATGCTTTTAATCTAACTAATAATAACCATAATATAAATGAATTAGCAATCAACATTTCTGAATTAACAAAAAAAAAGAAGAAAGCCAAAGTTGATTTTATTCTGGATCTAATTAAAACATTTATATTAACTATTGATAACAATAAGTCATCAAAAACTAAAGTTTTTAAAAATCCTTCAAAGTTGAAATTTCAAAAAATAGTACAAAAATCTGGTCTTTATTTTGTTGTCAAAAATTTCATGAAAACTCCAGCTCACATTATCTTTGGCCAATTAATAATCCATTCACAATTTAGGAAAAATCTTTATAAATTTTTAATTTTAAAGAAAAAACACCAAAAACCAACAAGTATTTTTGCCAAGCTGAACTTGCTGACAACAGCAATATTACCCCTTTAATTTGCAAAGCACAAATGGCTGATTACTTTATTGATCTGATCTTAGACAGTAGATTATTTGTTAGTGTTATTGCCAAACATTTCCTTAAAGTAATCGGCAAAAAGATTAATGAACTCTTAACTAGACCAATAACCAATATACATAGTAACAAAAAAAAATCTAGGCATAGCCAAAGCTGTTCCTGTTTGTATCAATAGTATTAGCATTAAAACTAACATAGAAGTATTAGAAACAAAAGAATACACCATAATTGTTGACAATGAGTGGTTTAAGAAGACCAAAGCATTATTTAACAATAAACTTTGTAAGCTAATTATCAGATGTGATAAAAAGTTCATTGTGGTTAAGTGCTATTATTGGACAACTTCTTCAGTAATCAAGCAAAATCAAGAAAATAAGCAATTAGATAAATCAGATAATAAAAAAAATAATAATAAAAAAGATCAAAAAAAACAAAAAAAAATTGCTAAACTCATTTATATCATCTTTATTAGCAATGGCAAGTCACTGGACAATGTTAAAGCTAACAAAAAAAGAATTATTGTAAATGATAAGCTAATTTGTTGGTCCTACTATAATATTCTCAGAAAAATTTTTGATAAAAAACCTGAGAAGAAAGCAAAATACAGTTATTAATAATATGACTCTTGTGTCTGGTACTAATGTAATAAACTCTTGTATTCTTTTAGTGATAAATGCAAATTCTGCTTAATCTACTATAAAGATTGAGAACTCATTAGCTTAATACCAAGAAAAGAACTAAGAGAAGTACAAAAGTCTTTTGAGAATAAACCACCTAAAATTCAATCACTTACAATAAAACAAAAAGAACTCTCCTTAAAAGAAAAAAAAATAAACATAAAAAATCTGTTGGCTAAAAATAGCCCAGTTATTTCGAAAAAAAGTAATATCTTTGAATAAACCCATGTGATACAACATATTATTACCATTAGAAAAATTTGTCTTATCTATTTAAAATCTTATTAATTCAATTGATACAATAATGAATTCATCAAAAAAGAAATAAACTGAATGAAAAATCTTGAATTCATACAAAAAACCAAGAGCAAATAGGCTTTTTCAGTTGTAATAATATCTAAAAAAGATGAAACCTTATGCTTCTGTGTTGATTATCACCAATTAAATATCATTATTATAAGAGACATATATTCACTTTCCAAAATTGATATAATACTAGACAAATTCAATGATGCTGCTTTTTTTTCTACTATTAACTTAACTACTGGATTCTGGCAAGTAGAAATGGATCCAGAAAGCAGAAAAAAAACTGCTTTTATTACCAAGTATGACACTTATAAATTTACAGTCATGCCTTTTGGTTTTACCAATGCCTCTTTCACCTTTCAATATCTAATGAACAAAGTATTTGAATCAGTAAAAGAAAACTTTGTTCTAATCTACTTGAATGATATAATAATATACTCAAAAACTTGAAATAAACACTTAAAACATTTACAAAAGGTTTTTAATCTTCTTAAAAATGCTGGTCTTAAAATCAACTCAATTAAATCTTTTTTTAAACATCAATTCACCCAGTTTTTTGGTTATTTTATTACAAAAGATGGAATTTTTTCTGACCCAGCTAAAGTTAAAAAAGTTTAAAACATTAGACAACCAATAAATATTCCTGAACTATGTTCTTTCCTTGGTTTGGCTTCTTATTATCACAAATTTATCAAAGATTTCTCTAAAATTGTCTTTCTTTTCAATCAGCTATTCAAAAAAAATGTCAATTATCACTGGAGCACACATTAGCAAAAAGCTTTTAAAACTCTAAAAAAAAAACTTGTTACTGAACCAATTCTTAAGCAATCTGATCTGGATCAATTTTTCATCCTCCACACTAATACATTTAACTATAAACTTGGTGCTGTCCTTTTACAGAAAGATGAAGATAGCAGAGAACATACTATAGCATATGCCAGTAAAATTTTTACACTAGCAGAAAAGAAATATTCAGTTATTAAACAAGAATACTTAGTAGTAGTTTGGGCTATTAGTTATTGAAACCAATATCTTCTTAGTGTAAAATTTCTAGTGGTAACAGATCATCAAATATTGGTTTGATTACACAATAAAAAAAAGCTAAAACACAAACAAACAACTCATTGGATACTTCATCTGAATGAATTCAACTATAATATTTAACACTACAAAGGAGCAAATCATCAAAATACCAATGCTCTTTTTAGACTTATCATTTAGTAATAATATAATCTCTTAATCAAATCAACTTAATTATTAGTAACTCTCTTACAAACAAACATGATAATAGACTTGGACAACTACTCTGTTTTAATAAAATTTTTGGATAAAGAACAATACTCACCAGAATACACTTAACAACAAAGAAAACATTTATGCAAACAATTAAATTTCTATTTGATTCATCAGAACCAACTATATAAAAAAATAAAAAAAATTCAGACTGCTCCCAGAAAGTTATTAGATTTGAAAAAAAAAATTGTGATCTACAACATGCACACTAATCTATTAGCTAAACACTTTGAAAAAACAAAAACAATTCAAAAAACTTTAGCTCACTATTATTGGTTTATATTAAAGAAAAACATTGCTGAGTACATCAAAATCTGTGACACCTGCCAAAAAAAAAACAAATCCAACCAAAAAAAAAATATTCATTCAATTTTTGTTGGCCAATCATTTAACAAAATTGGTATAGATATTGTTGAATCTTTAACAATAACTTCTGATGACAATAGATACATTATTACAACTACCAACTATCTTATAAAGTGGATAGAAACAAGAGCCACTTCAGACCAAACAGCAGTATCAATAGCCAACTTCATTTATGAAAATATTATCTGCTGTCATAACTGTCTCAAAAAACTTTTATCTAATAGAAAAAAAGCTTTTCTCAGTACACTGGTTAAAGAACTTTGTAGAAAAATAGAAATATATTATAAACTTTCTTCTTCTTATCATCCCTAAACAAATGGCTTAGTAGAACATTTTAATAAAACACTATGTGAAATCTTAGCCAAAACCAGTAAAGAAACAAACTTATAAAACAAAATACTGCCTTTAGCTTTGTTTGCTTATAAAACTATAAATCATGACATAATAAGTTATAAACCTTTTTATCTATTCTATAGATACATAACAACACTACTAATAGAAACTGATATTGAAACAATATCTTTTAAAAAAATCACAATAAGGAATTACAAAGACATTTTGCAAAGAAGACTTGATACTATTCTTAACTTTTTGGTAGAAACATAAATAATTGCCTTTAAAAAGATAAAACAGTTCCAAGAAAAGCTTAAGAAAAAAAAACCTATAAAACACTTTCCTTAAATATTGGTAACTTAGTATTAGAATACTGTTTAGACAGAGATAATATCTATGATAATAAATTCTTTAACCAGTAAAAAGAACTTTTTATAGTCAACAAAGTTTTAAACAATAGTTCTTATATTCTACAAGATCAATTCAGAACAATTTTTAATAATCATCCTGTTCATAATACATGACTCAAGAAATATCACAAATAATTTGATTGGTTGTTTGTTGTAGTAATACTGACCCAAATGATCAGCAAAAATTAAGTATAAATAAATACATTATTCCCAAAACAGAGGTATTTTTAATCAACATAAACAATTATTTTTTGGATCAAAACATTCAAAATGCTTTTTATACTCTCTATGAGTATTAGATCAAAAACTATCCAAATGCTATTCTGACCATTAAAAAACAGACCACTATAACTGATAAAAGTGGAACACATACTGTTATTAGACCCAAGAAAAACATTACCAGAAGAGAAAAAATTGGTAACAAAATAAATAAATATTTGTTAAAAAGTATAACAGCAGCTATACTCCTATTTTTCAGTACAATTGGAAAAACAATCCAAGAAATCTTGCCTATAAACAAAAACTTATCATATGAAAGACAATTATAACTCTATAGTTATCTTAATGAAATCATAGAAAATATTGTTATAATTGAAACTTATACTTCTTATTAATTATTATATGTGTTAGCCATTAATATCATATAATTAGCCATTTTATTTTTAGAAAATAATCATTGACCTGATTAATGATCTGACTGTTGACTTAATTATTGGCCACTTTTAATAGCTATATAAGCAATGAATTTTTTAGTTGTAGAAAGTATGTAAGAATCAAAGAAAGAAAAAAAATAAAATAACAACTTTTATTTCAATCATTCTTTTATCACTAATTTTTCTTTCCCTACCTTTAAGTATCTGAACATCTTGGGATAAAAGATTACTTGTTGGTTATTTCTTATCTTTTTCCTAAAATGTATAATTGCAGCATTTGAAGATTATTGAATAAAATATGACTAAAGAGTACATCTGATACCTGATATTAAATTCTAAGAGCACCAATATAAAGCATAAAATTATACCAGTGTGTGATCATTTGTTGACAGTATAAACTATCTCTTTATTTTCAGATTCCCTGGTTATCCTTAAAAAGTATAGCAACTGAGATATTTTATGAGACTAATCTTGTATATTGAATCTATACTTATTCAATTTGCTCTTTAAAGTTGAATTCCCTTTAATTCTTTTCATTATCCTACAATTCTGTTTTTTCTTGTTATTCATTAGCTTGTTATTCCAATCTATAACAATATGAAGTTTATAAAGAAAACAACTTTAAAGATACAAATAGAAATTTTGGGCATTATATAGTTAGATGTCCTAAGAGTTTTAACTATTGCTAAAAAAACCAAAACTCTTATACAAAGATTTGGTCTTTTGGATACAAAACTTATTTTGTCTCAAATATTATATATCTTATTTACTAAAGACTTCAATAAACTAGTTAGCTTTAAATTAGACAAAACTTTTCAATTAGATTATTTTATAAATAGCTTGATTTTACCAAAGCTTAATCTCTTTAGAGAGGATAATGTTACAGTTAAAACCCACACTTTTTATTAATTATCACATGTATTAGCTACTAATATCATATAATTAGCCACTCTATTTTTAGATAATAATTATTAATCTAATCAATAACTTGATTATTAACCTGATTATTAACTTGATTATTGACTTGATCAATGACCTGATCAATAATCTAATCATTGACTTGATCATTGACTTGGTTATTGACTTGGTTATTAACCACTTTCAATAGCTATATAAGCAATGATTTTCTTAGCTATAGAAAAACATGATCAAAGTAATAAAATAAAACACTATTAATTACTTCCTTTTATATTATCTATTCCCTTTTTTCTACCTTCAAGTATCTTAACATCTTGAAATAAAAAATTACTTGTTGGCATTTACATATCTTATTTTTTTCTTTTCTTGATTTGTATTTGTTAAAATTAGCCTGAAAAGTAATTGTTTGCTCTTGTGATTTATTGAATAAAAAAACAATTGAAAAGCACAATAATACCTGTTATTAATTCTAAGAATTACCAAGTTAAGACATAGAATAATTGCAGTGGTATTATTTTGTTAACAATTATGAACTATTTCTTTACTTTCAGATTTTCAGAAAAGATTTGCAATTATAATTTTTATAAAACTGATCACATATATTGAATCCTTACTTATTCAATTTACTCCCTTATTGTAATTTTTTTTGATTATTTCTATTATTCTATAATTCTGTTTTCTCTTGCTATTTGTTAGTTTGTTACTCCAACTTATAATATTAGCAATTACACATCATGAAATCAACTGTGTATCTGACTTTTTTAATATTAATTACATAGCAATCATGGTTTTAGTTGGATTGGAAGATTTTTTGGACACTTGTTTGAATAGTATTTGCAAACAAGCAAATAAAAATTAATGAAAATTTAGGTTAAATATGTTAATAGTGTTAAATATAATGATTTTTGTAACTTTTTTTCAGTTAAGCTTTTTTTGATAATGAATAAGTTTGGTAAAGCAAATAAGAAAAATAATCTGGATGTAATATAAAAACTCTTAAAAGATGTAATAGTAAAGACAACTAACAAGACTTTTTTTAAACATTAATACAATAAAGCCAAATGTCTGTTTAATAAGCAATAATTAAGATTTTTCAAATTAGAATTGTTGATTGCTAAAGTGGTAAAATTTCTTAGATCTAGTAATATGTTTGGAACTAATAAAGATAAAGCTTCAAAAGTGCAAATTATAATTCAGAGTGATGCCAAGTTATCAAATGTTTTTAGCTGTTTTTTTAGAATTAGAAAAATTTATTGCAAATCCAAAATACATGAGTTTAAAACTGTTAAAATAATTGTTATAAAATATATAATTGAGAAAAGAATAAAAAACTTTTTCTCAAATAAAAGTTGTATGATTAAAAATATATTAAAAAAACTATTTTACAAAGTAATATTAAATTATTTAATAGTTGATAACAATCTGGTTTTGGAACCTAATAATGTTAAATCTAAAATTAATATTATTATGAAAGACTAGACCAGAAAGCAAATGGTTTTTAAATCTTTGTTTGAAATTTAGGCTAGTCAATATGCTTTTCTGTATTATGTAAATAATAATGTATTCTTAAATATTATGAATATTATTGGTTTTAAAAAATTGGTTTAAGTAGTTAAAAACTTGTCAGATAGAAAAGCTGTTGGTCTTAGTGGCATTTTTAATGAGTTATAGAAACATTATAGTAATAATATTCTTAAATATCTTTTAGAATTTCTAAATTTATGTTTAATTTTGAATATAATTTCGATTCAATAATATCTAAACCTTATAAATAGAATAAAATTTTAACAAACACTCAACCTATTACTATGATTAAGCCAGTTAAAAAAAAAATTTTTAAGATTTTTTTAGATTGGATCTCTTTTGCTTATGAAAATTTTGGTGTTTTTTGTAAAGATAACTTTTCTGTTTTGAAAGGTACTTTAACTCAGTTTTCTATCTTTGCTATTAGTTTAATAATTGAGAATGCCCTAGAAAAAAACAAAAAAGTTTGGTTAGTTTTATAAGGCATATGTAAAGTGTATAATTCAATAAGATTGTACTATCTAAAAGTTAGTCTTTAATATATTATAATGTGTAAAAAATTCATTGGTTTTTTTGACAGCATTTATAAAAATAGATTAAATAAGATTATAATAGACTTTGATCTTATAAATAAATACTGAATACATGATAAACTTAATTAAAGTAAGATGTTTTCTTTTCTTCTTTGGAGAATTTTTTATGATCCTCTTTTGTAAGACAAAACTATTTATGTAAATACTAAATTGATACCAAATTTGTGGCTAAGACAAAAAGAGTAGAAACTATAGAACAAACAACTTTTTTTCTTATAACTGGTGTATTTGTTGA
Source organism: Geosiphon pyriformis (assembly GCA_016748015.1). Classification (NCBI taxonomy): domain Eukaryota; kingdom Fungi; phylum Glomeromycota; class Glomeromycetes; order Archaeosporales; family Geosiphonaceae; genus Geosiphon; species Geosiphon pyriformis. The sequence continues at coordinate 73,998 of JAAOMT010000480.1, forward strand.
TAATATTATTTGGATTGGGAATAATTATACTTTTATATAATATATATTAGATATTGTCAGTGAATTTTTTTCAATTAATAATATTTTTATTAATAATAACAAAACAGTGACTATTTTTATTAATAAGAAGGTTAAAGATACTTTTTTAAGAATTAATAGGTTATTTATTTCAATTACCAAGATTAGTATATTATATAAATATTTGGGAATTTTTTTGTCTATCAATAAAATGTTCAAGTCCAGTTTGGCCAAAACTTAATCTAATGTTAGATTTTTTTCAAATATGGTTTTGAGAAAAATTGTTACAAATAAACAGTTTTTATATCTGGTTTTAGCAGTTTTATAACTCATTGTTAACTATTATTCACAATTTAGTTTTATTTCTTTAGAAGTTTGTTATTAATAGAATGTTTTAATTAAAAAAAGTTTTAAGTTAAAGACTGATTTGTTTTATAACTTTCTGAGTAAGATACTACATTATTTTTTATTATATAGTCTAAAAACATTTGAACAAATTCAAGCTAAAAAAAAGATTTCTTTAACTATTGTCTTTGCAAATACTTCTAAAATCCTTGGTTAGCTTTTTAAATACAGATTTTTAAATCTTCAAGTTTTGAATTAAACTTTCTTGACTTTTTTACAGTATTTGGTAAGATTGTGTGTTAGTTTTTTTAACAATTTTTTGGCTGAAGTAGTATAGATCTTTTTGGACAATAGTTTTTTGTTGGCAAACAATTTGCTTAGTGTATTCTTTAATTTTAACAAATTTTTTATGTTAAATATCTTAGAGACTTTTTTGTATTATAAAAAAGTCAAATTTTTAAAGAAGTTTAGTATAATATTTTGTAACAGACTTCTGGATAAGTGGGATGGAATTATGAATTAAAAGATATTTTGCTATTGAAAGAAGCTAAATTTCGGAGAGCTAATATCTTTTTGGTTTGTTTTAGTATTGAAATTTTTACACAATATTAAATTTGTACTGGTTTTTTTAGTATGGTTTCTGAATCAGATAATAATAGTATTGTGTTATTAAATCAGTTTTTAACTTTAAAGATATGTTGTTATGAGGTTTGGTTAAATGTATTTACTGTTTATATAGATAATTTTTTGAAGAGTTTGGATTTTTTTGCTGTGGTTAATAAAACTGCTGCATATTTTTCTGAAGTTAATCTAGAAATAAGTGTCAAAGTTAATGAATTACTGTTATCAACAATAGCTAAATTACAAACTGTTGCTTTGGCTTTGGAATGTATGTTTTTTTCTTGTGTTGTAATTATATATTTAGACAACCAGACTGCCATAAACACATGTATTTCAGAATTGGAGATATTAGGTCTTAATTTTTAAAACTGTTGTTGAATAGAGAGGAGACACATTGTAAACTTGATCAAAGGCAAAAATTTTTTAGTAGTTTGGTCAAAGATTAAGAAATATTCAAGTGTTTTAGACAATGTTTATACAGATGTTTTGACAAGTAAAACTGCTTGTTCTTCTCTGTTTTTGTCCAATAATATGTGAAAACAATTTATTAAAACTAATAATTTGCCAATATTTGGTAATGTTTGTTATTTTGTTTAGAATATATATAGATCAGTTAGTTATGTTTGCTAAAAAAATAGATCTGATTCCAAAGTGTTAGATAGTTTTTTGATTCAAAAAATTGACAAAGTTTAGACTATTACAGTTTGGTATCTAAATTCACATATGTTGTTAGGTTTCACAAGTAAGACTTTAGCTGGTTTACATACATATAACATAAAGACAGTTCATAAAAGATTGCTAGTTACAGTTAAAAAAAGACTTTATAACAAAAAATATCTAAACATTTTGTGTTTACAGTATAGGAAAATTGAGTTTTTTGATTATGTATTTATATGTTCTAAAGAATTTGATTTCTGTAAAAAAATTTTGCTCAAACAAATTATGGTTTGGAAATCTTTGATGAAGTCTTGTTTTTTATCTCTTTTTATAGTTATAAAATCTTTTTTCTTATATTTGTTAGATGTTGATTTGTATACATTTTTCTGCAAAGACTTTGTATTTAAAAGTTGATATAGTAAAGTAATATAGATGTTTGAAGATTATAAAAAGACTGTTTAAGTTCTAGTTGATTTTGTGTATGGTTTGAATAAATGATATTGTTTTGATTTATAAAAGTTCAGATCCAAATACAGAACAGATATAGAAAAGTGTGGTTTGATTGGTAATTCTAAAGTAATATCTATTGTGTCTTGCAATTTGGTATTAGGTTTGTTAGATAAGATTATTATACTAATTGGTATTAATAAATTTTTTAGAGTTAGCTTTGGTTTTTATAAACTCTGTTTGTTTTTTTCTGGTTTAAATAGTAATACAATTGTTTACATAAGGGCTTAGTATTGTTTTAATTGGTTCAAGTAACTGGTTATATGTAGTAAAAATATAAATTATGTCTACTTAGAGTTTTTAGTTTTGATTCTGTATACTAAATAATAATTGGGCTGTACTTGTTAAACTTAAAAAAAAAAATTACAGATTTTAATATGTTTATCAATATTTTTTTCATAGTAAACCAATAATAGTAAGTTAAAATTTTTTAGATTGTTTTTGTTTTCTTAAAATATTTAGTTAATAAGTCAATATATATGTTGTAAATTATAATTTTTTTTTAAATCTTATAATTTTTTGAAAATAGTTAAGATTTTTTTTATTTTTTTTGTATAACTAGTTTTGATAAATTAAATAAAAATTTAATTGTTTTTACAAATGCTTTTTTTGTTGTTATATGTAATTTGATAATTATTGTTTTTTATTCAAAAATTTAATTAAGACAAAATAACTATTTAAGTTTATGTGTTTAATTAAAACAGTTATACTAATAATTAGGTTGGTTTAATAAAAATAGTTGTACTATTAGTTGGAAATAAGTCTGAAAAAAATGTTGTTATTTTAATAATTAGTTTTTTTGTAATATTATATATTATAATTAAATTTATTAAGTTAGAATATTTAGTAAGTTAAATTTTTATGTTCTAGTTTTTTTTATTATATAGCCAAATCAAAACTTGATAATTTGTTTTCACCAGAAATCTAATATTAAGAAGATATTTATTCTAGTAATTAGTGGCTTAAACTACTGTCAAACATTTTTGTTTTATAATTAAGTAGTTTTGTTTTGCTAAAAAAAATGTTTTACTAGTATATATCATTACATATTTTTTGCTGTTTTTATTTTTTTGAAAAAGGACAGCATTAAATACAAAGCCAAATGTATTAATATAAAAAATAAAAATCAATTCAGATTAGATTGGTTAAAAATAGTTTAATAGTAAGTTTTTTTAGAATTTTATAAGTTTTTTGTTAATATATATCTCAAGAATAGTTAAAAAAAAACAGTATTATAGAACTTATTTAATATTGTATTAATTTTGAGTAGCAAGTATATATTTTTTTTAATAATAATATTTAATTAGTAATAATCAACACAAAAATATAAGATTTTATCTTTTTTAAAAACCATTATTATTGAAAAAATCTATTTATTTTTGGTTTTTTATATAAATTTAAGTTTTTTTTATTTGTTTTATCTTTTTTTTAATAAACTTATTATTATAATAATTAGATTAATATGGCTTTAAATAAATAGAATAAGTTTTTCTGATGATAATAATGTGTTGTATTATATTAGTTTATTTAAAAGTATCACTTTTTTTTAAGATTATTGGATTATTTCTGGTCAACAAATTTTTAATATCTATTTTTTTTTCTTTTAAAAAGAGTTTTTTGTTTTATTATTAGTAATCATATCTTGGATAATTTATTTTCAAATAATATTTGTATTTTTTTTATTTTTTTTAGAAGTATTAAACTGATAAGTTTCCAATTTTTTTAATAAATTTAGCAAAAATATTATTATAATTAAAAATCATAGTTTTTATTAATTATTACATATATTAATTATTAATATTATATAATTAACTATTTTATTTTTAAATAATAATTATTAACTTAACTTTTAATTTAATTATTAACTTTGTTGCTAACTTAATTATTAATTATTTTAAATAATTATATAAATAATAAATTTTTTAATTATAGAATATATATTAACAATATAAAAATTTAAAATAATAAAAATCACTTTTAAATATCCAATCTTTTTATATTATTTATTTTTTTTCTTGATTTTTTCAAGTATTTAAACATTTATGGATAAAAAATTACTTGTTAGTATTTATATACTTAAATTATATAAAATATTAATTTTAAGAATTATTAAATAAATATTATTAAATAATATAATTAATATTTAATATTAAATTTTAAAAATTTTAACATAAACATAAAATTATACTAATATGTTATTTTTTGTTAACAATATAAACTATTCTTTTACTTTTAGATTTTCTTGTTATTTTTTAAAAAAAATAGTAATTAAGATATTTATAAGATTAATCTTATATATTAAATTCTTACCAATTTAATTTGTTTTTTTAAAGTTAAATTACTTTTTAATTATTTCTATTATTATACAATCTTGTTTTTTTTTGCTATTTGTTAGCTTGTTACTTTAACTGTAATAATATAATTAATAATAATAAAACTTTGCTTTTTATAGGAAATAAAATATTTGTACAAAATAGATTTTTCTCAATAGTTTCAACTTAGTTTAATTTTAACTGGCTTAAATAGCTATTTACATATAGAAAATACATAGTTATAATTAATTTGAAATTTTTGAATTATTATTATTAATTAGCACTTGAATTATACTTTGTTAAAAAAAATAAAAAAAATACTGTTTTAAAAAATTCTAAAAGAAAATTTACTTTTAACCAATAACAAAAAACATGTTTTTTAATAGTTAAAAACTGCTTGGATTTTTTTATTAATTAGGAAAAGTGTTTTTATATAATACTATTAGCTATTTTTACAATTAAAAAAACTTTTTAGATGTTTGTTTTATTAAAAACTATAAAAATAATAAGAGTTGTTTTCTTTTTACTTTGTTTTAAATGTAAATATAAAATACAAAAGAAAAAGGTTTTTTTAATATTAATTAAAATTTTTAAAGTGTTATTTTTATTTGTTATTTTAAATTACATAAATATAATTAGTTATGACTTATATAATATTTATTTGTTATATTTACAATATAATCTTAATTTATAATTATAATTATTAAAATTTAAAGTTTTATTAACATTTAATATATAATTAGTCAATATAATATTTTTAAAGTTTTGATTTTAACAAAAATATAATTTATAAATAATATCTTATTTTTAAAATCAACGTAAAATCATAAATGTCCACTAAATTTCAAGAAATGGTTATCTATTATCTGTTATCAACAAAATGGCTAGCAAACGGGATTTCCTAATGCGGATAAACTGAAGCCAAACAGCTAATTCAATTCTATAGAACTAAATGACAAAACATATCTTGGGAACCAAAGAGCCAAAGAGAAGCTTTAAGAGATCACTGGAAAACGTGTCTGTTTTAAATTTTGTACAAAGGCTTGCTGCGGCAAAAAAATTTATCTTATTATAGAGATTGCCCGGTATGATACTTACATACACCAAGAGCAACAAAAATACCATGTCTTCCATGACTCCATCTGCACCGATTCCTTCACCCTCTACCGAATCTTTTCCAGGTCGTTCACTTGCACCACTCGAACCGCAACACGCAATACCACTTTACTTGACAGCCCAAAGACGTGGTTCCATCACTGACCCTTCGCTTCATTTATCTGTCCCTAACCCAGAATTAGCAAGAAAATATTCTCATCCCGACGTAAATTTTCAAGCTTCAAATTGTAACATATCAATAACAGAACGGCATGGATCCTTTATAGACAGCTTTCCTCCTTCCCCCTCCTCTCGTCCTTCTTCTGTTAAGAGTGAACAATTCTTCTCACCCATGGAAACGCGTCAATTAAGGGATGCGTTACCTACAATAAGTGCGAGCGCAAGCCCCATAAGAGAGGGTTTTCCCGGTCCTTTAATGAATCCTGCCTTTCAATCTCAGTTTCAACAAAGACGACACTCGATCGCTGTGGGTGAAGCCTTATCTCCTTTAAAACGAAAACCCACGAATAATACAACGGGAATTTCTACTCATCCTCTGATCCCTGATGATTATCCAGAGAAACGGCGGGAGTCGCTTTCCGATCCGAATATACAAAGATTATCACTTGATGATCGAAGAAATTCTTATTCTGCACCCTCAAGCCCACCTGCTCCTCCGCAAAACTCTATTGTACCTTCTAATAATAATAATAATAATAATAATAATAATAATCTACCAAAGCTCAATGTTCATCAAGTAGATTCCAGTCTACAAGAGCATGTAGAAACATGTGGAATTAATCAGTATGGGGACATTGTAGTGTCTGATCTCCAAAACTCTTCCAACAATTCCTCTCATCTCGTTGAGCAAAGCGATTCTTCTCTCTTATATCCACCGTATAATCCTCGGATATCTCAACTTGTACAGGAGGAAATAGCCACTCCAATTATTACTAGACGAGCATCCATGCCTGTAATGGCATTTCCTTCTCGGTTCAGTGAGCCGGTTACGCAAGAGATCAGCATGCCGATGGATCTAGATCGTTATCGGTCTCCAGCCGGCTATCCATCACATCAGCATTCTTATCATCCCTATGCATATGAATATCCTGGTTACATTCAATCATCCACTTCTGTCAAAGAAACTCCTTATTCTCGCTCTCCGGAATTGAGAATTTCTCACAAATTGGCCGAACGGAAAAGAAGAAAGGAGATGAAGGAGTTATTTGATGAGCTGCGGGACTCGCTTCCTGTAGACAAAAGTTTGAAGACAAGTAAGTGGGAGATATTAAGCAAAGGTAAGAAAATCACTAGGTGGCAATATCCTGTATTCGTATTACCAAACTTTGAGATGTTAAATTTTTTTAATCTAATATTCTTTATGTTCTTTCTCAAGCTGTTGATTTTATCAATTCGCTAAAACAAAATCAAGACGAAATGGCCAAAGAAGTTGATTCATTGAGGCAACAATTGGCCGCATATAAAGGAGTAAATGGTGGAAGGTAAGGAATCCTTACCAGTTATATACTTGCATACTTAAGATAATTGATCTGAGAATATTATTTATAAAATCATCAATGTACAATAGTGATTCTACTTCATCGGCTTCATCGTAATAAACAACAACCAATCCCGTAGCAGATTTCTTTTGTGACATTTAAAGTAAAAATAGGTTATCATTTGTATTTTTATTATAACTGAGCTTATGTTGCTTATCTAAATTAAAAGATTTTGATTTAAGCACACACTGCTTATTTTTGGCCCTCGCTTGAATTTGATGCTTTCACTTTTCTACTTGTACCATATTTCACGGAAAACGCCTTTGGGTTTTGGTTCCCTTGATTTTTCTTTTTTTACCTTGTAAATTGCTTTTTTCCAATTTTTTTGGCCATTACTTTAAATGGGATCTTTCAAATAAACGACTTATCGTAGCATCACTCACCATCTAAATAGTGTATGTATTTATTTTCTGTAATTGTCCTTAGAGTTCTGTTCATTAACAGAAATCACGGTTCATTCTTAAGGCTCCTATGTTTATTTCCGTGGTCTAGGCCTTTTCGTACTTTTCCAAACCTTTGAAGTAAATAAAATCTGTCTAGACGGTTATTTATTTTCATCACCATGCCTAAATCAGAAGTAGTATTTTTGCTTATAAATTATTTATAAATTTTATTGAAGAACCTATATTTCTCTAATTCTCGATTTCGTGCAAATGATGTTACAGACAAGATAAATAAAATGACAATGGGTCTTTCTCCACTCTCCTAGCTATAATTTCTAAAATGATTATAAAAACGAATTTAACTAAAGTTTACAAAATTTTAATCTACATTTAATATAGTGTAAAAAACAGAAAAGCATACTACGTGCCAATCGACGACATTTGATAGATGTGACTTTTATTCCAACGATTTAATTTGAAAGAATTGATCAATCTGAGGAAAAGGCCAAATGATGATGGCCAGTGTTCAATGAAAGAACAGAGTATCAGTGCGAAAATTCCACTAATAAGCTCTACGGTGCGATTATGATGGGATTGTAATACAATCAGAAGATGTAAACAATACCTTTGAGATCCAGTCGATCATTTCTTGTTTCGAAGAAGCCTGCAAAATATATGCGTTGTTGTTGGTATAGATGGCAAAGACAAATTGTCGCTAAAAAAATATAAGATCATTCCAAGTAAGCACTTGACCATCTATTTGATGAAACCATTTTAAATTGCCTGTTACCTCTAGCATAAGCTCCAGATCCTTTTTGTAATCAACACGTACAGAGTCTAGGTTTATAACCCCCTGTTCTTCTGTCTCCTTTTGAGATTCATATATAAATAGGTATGGTCTGTAATTTTGAATTCTAGTTACTGATTTTCAAATATTGATCAAATTGAAGCGGATTAGTGTATATCATCGGGAAATGATACGTACCTTCTTAGAACATACCACCTTTTCACCCAATAGTCGTCGGCATTATCGGGGGTAAATAAGTAGCCTTTCTTGGTTATCGCGTCACTTAAGAGAAATTTAATTATTTGCATAATATCCTTAATTTATTGACAAGCATACAAAACATGTAAACATAGGAAGAACTTACGTTTTGTCAACCATTCGAACTTGTGCAACCAATTTAGTTGGCTTATTAGTCTGTTTATAAATATCCGTATCTGGATATGGTCCAGACAAAGGTGGTTCTTGATTGATGGCAATCTACGTGCGTCATATTTAGGAATTTAGCTTATTTGAAAATGGGTTACTGATCAACAAAATCTAAAATATTCACCTCTTCTGCAGGTCCCCATTTTTTATTCCAGAGGGCTATTAATTTGCTAAATAGTTCATTGTTTTCAGAAGTCTCAAATGATAATTTACCACTGCTGGGCTTGTTGTTGAGATCATGCAGACTTATGACCTGTTTGGTGAACTCTACAGCTTCTTTTTTTTTTATTAACTCGTTAATTTTTTTATAGTCCTTAATCAACGATATCCCACGGGGCTTCCAGCCCATCAGAAATTCTTGACCCCTCACATATTTATTGGCTGTATTTAATCGCCATAATTCGGAGATTTTACGTGTCATTGGAGGCTTTAAAGTAACGGAGAAAAGTCCACTGCGTTTCCATAGAACTTTCGATTGATTGATTATTTGAACCAATTTTGATGGTGGTCGAGCTTCCCGACCTTGAATTTGTACTGCAATATCCATATTAAAGCAAATCGGCTCAATACAATTTTCGGCCTCTATGTACCACGTCAATCCCAAAAGCACGCGACTATTAGGGGCTGTTGTTCGATTAAGGAAGATCGAGTCGTGAAGAGTACTATCCCATGAGGCTTGAGCAATAATAACGCTAGTACCATCTCTGTTAAACTGCACTATTTGAGCGGGCAGCACTTTCATTTCAATGTCATTTTGGATGGGGGAATCAGCCAAACGTCCTTTACCATCAAGAAGGCGAATTCGACCAATTTCCATTTTAGTCACCTTATTCCACGGAAACTGTCGACCAGAGTTGTGTGTTAGAGTGAGAACAATGCGCCGTTGTAAGCCTTGCCTCAAAAAAAAGGCACCAGGATCAAGAGAGTTCTGTGAAAGTACTTGAACTGGTAAATATTCTCCGGATACACCAAGTTCACAAACTTTAACCCAAGCAACGATGTCGTGTTTCTCTTCCGCAACTAGTTCGTCATCTGATCTTCGTTCTCTGGGTATGGGTTCAGGGTTAATATGACCATTTATTCCTTCATAGACTTGGCGCTCATGGCGGTCATCCCATCTTTCCATATTTTCCAAGACAATCTGACTTGCACAGCCAAAAACTTCGAAAGTCAACATACCATTCAAAAGAACATCCATCATTTCGTCGGTGACAGCCATTGATAATGTTTGTCCATAATCGAAACGGATTGGCAAATTTCCAAAATCATTTATTGGGTTAGTCGAGTATATGTGTTCACCAGAGGAAAGTGGAGAAACAGTCCCAAATGAAGATAATTTGAATTGTACATGAACTTGTGTAAATTCAGATTCAGATATTCCCTTGAGTTCGAGTATCTTAATTTCAAACACACAGGAATTACCATTTCTCAATTTGGATGATGTGTCATGATTTGCTATTAAAGAACCATTTTTAGACTCGCTTAGAAATTGGATGCGAATAAGACAAGAGCCAACTTGTTTTCCAGAATATCTCTGAAATACTGGAACTTCTTGCTCGTGATCCGTTTTCCAAAGCAGACAAGTCAGACCAATCGAGGCACTTCCAATAAAGGTAAATTGAGGGCAGGGATTCTCGTAAAACGGATTTTCCCAATCGAAGTTTTTGCTGTACTCAGGGCGACCTATAAAGTTATACAAGTTTCGCATCTTTTGCAGACGATTTTTAAGCTTTTCCAAAGACCACAAATATATGACGTTGTTTTTTGTATCAATAACCCTGACTCCAACACAGGGTTTTCTTGAAACGTAAAGTGAGCTATCCTCATTGTTATTGTATTGATTTAAACCAGATGTACTCTCCCAAAAAGATACTGGATTAGTGAAGGGCTCCTCATCGATTATTGCGAATTGATAAAGGATCTTTTTATCAAGTTCTTTGCTGATGACATTCGCTTCTTTTAATACAACAGCATTGCTCAGTATTGTTTCAGCCATATGTACGAACCTTTGACGTTTCCATTTTTTGATCACCATGTGAATGAGGCGCAGTTCTTGTTCTGTATATGGCCGCATATCGTTAGATATTTGGAAGCCATGAAACTTAAGCTTTTTTTGATACTCTTTAGCTTGTATTTCCAAAAGTCTTTGCATTTCTTCCTGAGCCATCTTAAGTTTTTCCTCCATTTGCTTTTTCTCTGCTTTGAGCTCGTCAGCTTCAAGATTGGAGGTTTCTATTAAACGCATTTTTTCTTCATATTCTTGCTTTTGCAAAACTAATTCTTGCTTTTGTTGCTGCATTTCTTCTTTTATGCTCTTAAGCTTATCATCTGAATCACTTTGTGGGGATTCTGTTGTATACAAAGTATCATTAGTCTCGTATGTTCCATTGGACCCAGGTTTGTCTGAAGATCTAGATTCTGTATCATCCTCAAAATCTTCACTGCGGCTTTGAGGACGAGTGTTTCGAGAATTTTGTATTTTTCGAATCTCATACATCATTCTGTTCAAATCTTCATCAGGCAGGGTTTCGGGTACTAAATTTGAAGAAGAATTTGCTGCGGCTTCTCTTTTAGCAAAGTTCCAATCTATGACAGCTTCAGACATCATAGAGGCTGTTGATGCCGGAGAATCAGGTCCTTTAACATTTTCTTCATTCGGGTTTAATTTGATGTCGGTGCTAATACTCAACTTCGACTTTGCACGTTCCTTTCTAACTTCATCAGGATGGTTGAAGCGGAAAACATGGTAATCACCTAAAATAATTCGAAAGCCGGACTTTAACTTTCTCGATTTGCTAATACGAATCCCATTTACCATTGTTGTACTGCATGAGCCAGGATGCAAAGTTACTAGACCATCCTTATTTTCAAAGTGACAATGGTTCTCAAGAATATTTGTGCCACTGAGGCGGATATCTGCTTGAGCATCAGACTCAAAACGTCCAACCCGAGTAATCCCTTGCTTAATTTGGTATACTAAACATTCGGACATGAGTGGATCCTCATTGAGGTTGACCAAATGAGGTACTTTTTTGGGAGGATGAACACCAACAGCATTTTTTTCTACCATAATGCCTAATTCTTCCAAAGTCTTTTCACGTTCTTTTTGAATCTCTTCAGTTCGCCGTAATTTTTGCTCCCAAGTTTCATTTATCTCAGTCATCAATTTTTGTGATGTTTGAATTTGTTCCAAAATTTCTTCTTTGGTCTTTTTGAAAGTGTTGCCTTCTTTATCCTTGAGTATTACAATTTGTTCTGAAGGTGGTATGCTTGAATTGTATGTTGTTTCTGAGCTAAGTCCATCAGGATTAACTTGGTTTCGTAGCATTGCCAATTCCTCCTTTAATTCACGAATCAGTTTGGCATTAGGATCTTCATTGACAACAGCTTTATTCTTTATTTTCTTTGCAGCATCAGCATATCTAAGTGTGCTCAAGGTTTCATCATAATCAGCCGGGGAGATAGCCGCAATCATAGCAGTTTTTGAATTTCCACCCAAACTATCCTTGAGTAACCACGTTAAAACCTGAAAGAATATTAAAAAATATTGAACTTTTTTTCATCGCCTAATATTTTTTTAAGAATAAAGCTTATAAAGTATTCATTCAAAAAAAAAATTAAAATATCTTACAGAATCTCGATAGGGCACGAAAACTTCTGGAGATTTTTTGCCTTTCTTCATTGATGGTGGAGCAGCTGATTGCTCAGCTAAAGCGGCAATTACTTTTCCTAATGTAGTCAATGATTTGTTAATATTTGCCCCTTCTTTTAAACGTGCTCCAGTAGCTCCAGTTGAATTTGCTCTTTCTGATCCTGCCAAATCAACAAGACTACAATTCCCGATAAAGAGAAATGTGAGTACTAAGAATCTAAAATTAGATTGTAAATATGGCTCAAATACCTAATTCGAGAAACTTTTTCCGAGTCCATATTAGTTTCGGAATCATGACGTATTTGTGTTAAAAGAAGCGTGAATACAGCATGTGAACGACTAGAAGTTTCATTCATATTTGTTGCCGCGACAGTTCTTGCCTGCATAAAATGAATGTCTTCAGCTTCATTTTCTGGAATTAAATAACAAACAATGTATAAATGTACTTACTTTGTTACCCTCGTCCATTAAGTTTTCTACATCTTCAAATGATTTTACAATTAATTTTGATAAATCCTCAACGTACGGTCCCAGCGAAGGGTGCTCTCTCACTTTAAGATTCCCTTTATTTTTAGGATTCAGTAAATCTCGAACGCGTTCGTTGTAAATCTCAATGTAAGAGACCTCGACTTGATATTTTACAGTCGGATTATCGTTTCTTACAATCCGATTGAACAATTCACAACATGTAAGGGGTATGATTCCTTTATCCTCTCCGTATCCCATCTAATTAAAAAAATAGAACTGTATCAGCAGAGAATTGGTTTGATAAATCACCATTCTAAGCATTTCTTACCATAGAGTAAGATTTTCCTGCACCAGTTTGACCGTCTTTACAAAAATTGAAGGAACAGGGGAATCTTTAAAAGAAGTTTTTTTGGGTGATTCAAATAGGAAAATATTCTTACATGCAAATATGCAGGTGTTGTAGCCCGCAAAGGAATGGTCAAGAAGTTCTTCCCCAAGATCATTATAAAGGTGTGCTTGAGTCGCATAATTGGGTGCACTTTTGTCAGCAGACCAATATGACTTGTCAAAGGTGAAGGCTTTATAATCTTCCCCATCTTCCTTTTTTGAAGCTTTGGCGTTACCGGGATCATCAGTACCTGGTCTGTATATAATGGTCTGATTGCCCTCCATTCTAATAAGGGGTTTGGCCCCCCGGGCAAGCTCTGTAATTAAGAGAGCAATTGATGTTAATATTTCTTTCAGTTTTCAGGTTTTAACATAAAGATATGTAGTTCTGGATTTTAAGAATGCTTTTAGATATAGGTTTAGCAAAAACACCACTATTATTTATTTGAGAGGAAGGTTTACCTCTGGAATTCAGAGGGCGACATCTGACTACAACTTTAATGTTTCCATTATTCATTTTGTCAAGTTTTGTGATATAAGAGTTCAAATAATAAGTAAAGATGAAAAAGGGATTTTGTAGAAGCAAAATAGAGAATGCTACTTATGTAGCTAATAGCGGAAGGGAAAGAAAATTATCTATATGAGCTTAACTACGGAAAATATTTAAATCAAGAAAATAGACAACACAAAAAGTTAAATCCTAATAGTTTTAAAAGCTTAATTAGAGAGGAAAGAGCATGTTGGGTAAGGGTTGAATTATCCTTACATCCGAGGCACCAAAATCACAATAGACTTTTGGCACTCTAGAAAGGCTTGCAGCTTTAGTAGGGATCTTTGCAGTTTAGGCGTTGCACTATTTTCTAGGTATAGGAAATTTCATGCGGATCATTGATCAAGGATAAACATTTGAAATCAATTCTTTTGGATTATCTTTAAATTTAACGAAATCATTGTTCGTGCCTTATAATTTTTCTGATTTATAAAATGTCATCCTCTAATCCTGGTAATAACTCCTCTAAAACGAACCAACCGGTCTCTTCTGAGAATACCGATACCAATAAACAGTCACAACACCAAGAACAGCAGCAGCAGCAAACACAAAAAGAGATAATACCACAGCTTGGTGCCCTAGAAGAAGATGACGAGTTTGAAGAATTTGAGGCTGAAGGTAAATCTCCTCATACTTAATATATTAAACAGTAGATTTCTAAGGAAATCCTGAAACTTTTATACATAATATCAATGGATTAGAATTCTGAAACCTTCCTTATAGTATTATCGCCGAACTTTTAGTCTTTAATCAGATAAAATCAGTTTTATTAACATATCTTTTTGAACCCATGGGTTTAATATCTTTTTTCTCAAAGATTGGAATGAAACAGAGGATGATAAAAAAACACATCTATGGGAGGATAACTGGGATGATGAAGACGTGGAAGATGACTTCTCAAAGCAATTAAGGTTATTTTTTGATCGATCTGTAACACATTTTATTTATAGAAATCATGATCTCTTGCATTTTGTGTAAATAGGGCTGAACTTACTAAAACACAATCCCAACCTCAGCCAATGAAGATGTGATTTGACGTTATCTCAAGAAACCTAAGGTTTAAGGCTCTTTTTGGTTGATCATTTTACAAATTTCTGTTCACAAGTGGGATTAAGAGTGCAATTCCATTAAATATTTTATATGTTAATTTCAAAGGTGTTAATTGTGTTAAAATCCGAGAAATTTAAACTAGAATGTTTTAGAAATAAATCATTGTAAAAATATTTTAAATATGAAAATCATATTTGATTTAAATTTAAAAATCACTCATTATTAAAAATTATTACTTATGTTAAAAATTACAATTTTTAAAATTGTATACAATGGTTTTTTTAAATATTTAAGTAAATGTAATTAACTATTATTTATTATTTATAATATAATAATTATAGTTTATGTATTTTTTATATTTAAATTTTATTATATAATATTTAAAATTTTTTATAAAATATTAAGTTTATAAACTTTAAATTAACTATTTTAAAAAATATAATAATATATATATTAGCTTTATTAATTTTTTAAATTTTAAATAATTTATATTTATTTATAATTTTTAAATTTTTTTATTAATATAATTATAAAAATAATTGTGCAAGGTAAAAAGGCATAAGCACTTATGCAAATACAGAATTAATACTAAATTTGTGGTTAAACCTGGTAGAATTGAGACTGTTGGAAAGAGAACTTTCTTTTTTGCTATTAGTGCCTTTGTTGATAATATGATTTGGATTGAAAATTATTGGACTTTTGCACAATATATTTTGAATATTGTCAGTGAGTTTTTTGTTATTAATAATATTTCAATTAATAATAACAAAATAGTAGTTATCCTTATTAATCAAGGTATCAAATCTGCCTCATTTTTAATTAATAATTTGCCAATTTTAATTGCCAAAAAGAGTAAATTACATCATTATTTGGGCATTTTTCTGTCTATTGAAGGTCTCTTCAAGTCTAGTTTGGCTTAAATTTATGTGGATGTCAGGTTTTTTCTAATATGGTGCTTAGAAAGACAATTACAAACAAACAATTTTTTTACTTGATTTTGGCTATTTTGCAGTTTATAGTTAGCTATCAGACTCAGTTTAGTTTTATTTCATCAGATGTATATTGCAAATAAGATACTATGATTAGAAAAGGTTTTAAGTTAAAAGCTGGTCTGTTACACGATTTTCCCAATGAGATTTTGCATCATCTGCTTTTGTATAATCTGAAACCTTTTGAACAAGTACAGTTTAAAAGAAAATTGGCTTTACTGGTTTCTTTTTTTAATGTCTGTAGTGTTTTTGGGTGATTATTTAATCATAAGTTTTTGGATTTGCAAGTTTTGGTGTGGTTCTCTTTAAATTTTTTGCAGTTTTTTGTCAAGTTGTGTGTTAGTTCAGTAAATAATTTTTTGGCTGGTGTAGTGAAAATTCTTTTGAAGAATAAGTTATCTTTGGCAAACAATTTGCCTAGTGCTTTTTAAGAGCTTAGTAGATTTCTGATGCCTGGCATCTTGAAAAAATCCTTGTATTATGACTCAGTTCTCTCTTTAAAGCAGTTTGGAGTTGCATTTAATGACAAACTTTTGAACAAAAAGAGAAGAGTGATAGACTGAAAAATATTTTAACAGTAGAAAAAGTTGGATTCAAAAGACCCTGTTTTTTACTGATTTATATTGGCTTCTGAGTTTATGAGCAATAATATTCTTTTGAAGATTGAGTCTGCTGTTAACTCTGGGTTGCCTATGTTAGATGTCTTGAATTCTGAGGAATTTTCTGATGTGCATAGTAGTTTGCTAAAGATCTGGTCAGATTGTATAGAAGTTTACACAGATGAATTCTTAAAAAGTGCTGGTTCTACTAATATGACAAGTGAAGCAGCTGCTTACTTTCTGGCTGTAGATGTTGTTACTGGAGGTTTTTGGTTTCTTTTCTGTAATGTTGTTGGTACCTGTTTGTTATGAATTCACGTTTTCTGAATGTGGTTAAACCTTCAGTAACTGAATTCTCTCTTCAAATTATCTCCTATAATTTGAATTGCTGGGCTTATAAGTGGAATGGCCAATTCCTTGCCAGTTACTTTATGTAGTTATGTTGTAGTAAATGTCAACTCTTTCTCAAGAATTGCTTGTCTGAAAGCTCACTAAAAATGTGTAGTTACTTTGCTGTAAAAGTCAACTCTTCTACAGGAATCTCGTCTGTAGACTACCCTAATAATTGTAATAAGAAAAGAGAAAAAAAATAAAAGAAATGTAAAAGAAATAGAATTTTATCAAGGAAAACGTTTTCTATCCAGGCTTGGAGTCACTAACAGTTTACTGAAATTGGTAGCTAATCAATTTCAAAACGTTAGTTGGGTTTTGAGGATTTTTCAAGTGTAATAATTAAAGAATTTGGTTTTTCGAATTATTTGATATTTATTTCTTTTTGTGTGTGTGGAAATGGTTCTAAGTGACAAATCTAAAGTAAGATACATTTTTTTGAAGAAAAAAACTCTTCTTTTATATAACTTGTTATAGTACTAGTCTATGAACTTGCACTTTTTCTTTTTGCTCAAATTTCAGCGAACTAAAGATACATTTTGATAAACTACAAGTTATTTTGCTAAACTATTGATTAATTTGGGTGAACTATTCATAATTTCGGCGAATTTCTGTAAATTTCGGCAAATTTTAGAATGTTACAAAGTTCAGGGTATTGTGTAATTTGATCATCCTACTTTCTGTTATACTAATTAGATTCTTTTAATTGAATCGTAATATGTGATAATTGATTAAATAATAAATAATAATTTGAAATGATATTAATATATTAATTAATTATAGGAATTATAAGAGTAATTTCATGCTAATTAATAGCTAAAATTCTACTGGTAACATAATCTCCTTCTTAAGACTGAGCTCTGTCGAAGTCCAAGCACTATCTGTAATATTGAGATAGTGATCCAAAATAATTGAAGTAATCTGGTCTGAAAATTGTTGAAATTTCAGTTTTGTGAGTTTGCCAATGTATTGGATTTTCATTGATTGAAGTATTGGATTTTGTAGAACATTTTCACAAGTATTAAACAAATCATAGAGTCTAAAAGCTGCTCTAAGTTTGTAGCAAGTGTTTGTTGGTCCAGCTGCTGTTTTGAATTCATTGTGAATTTGTTTTTGTATAGCTTCAGGAGTGAGATTTGTTGTTTCAAGTTCCAGTTTTTGTTCATAAAGTGTCTTTTCAATGTGAAAGTATTTATAAATAGGAGTGTATTCATTGTTCTGTTCATTGAGAAATAGTAGAAGTTTTTGTTGCATTGTAGCATTTAGTGGAATATCAATAGGGGCAATTAAAAGATTTTCTTTTAGTGCTTGCTTTAAAAGTTTTGGTAACCTATTTTCAGAATGACTTCTCGTTTTTCTTCTATAGGAGTAATAGTTCTGTGAATGATTTGCTACTGGGGCTGTGGTTTCTTTCTAAATTTAATTAATTTGACTTCCATTAATCATTATGAATAAGTCAAGAAGTGTTTTTAAGGCTAATATTAACTTTTGGAATATTTGTTGAATATTTCGGGGAATAATCATGATAAAATTGACTAATTATGAAAAAAGAAAATAAGAAAAATTATTTTTGGGGTATGGGATTTTTATTTGTTTTTGGGTTTGGGTGTTTTTGTAATTTATTTACTATTTTTTTCTTTTTGTGTTTTTATTGGGGAATTATTGTAAAATTTAAGTGTTCAAGTTTGGTTGTTGTTCTATTATAATTATTGGTTCTAAATTTCGGGGAATATCTTCAGAATTAATTAAAGGAGAATGTGTACCAATTTGCGGAATTAATGGTTTGGGATTGTTTCTGGAATGATAGTGTTTCAATCTGTCTCCATGTGCAACTTTTGCTAGTATTTTGTCATCAAGTCTTAACTTGTATGATTCATTGCCTAGAATTTCGTGAATATAAAATGGTCCATCTCATTTGTTTTCAAATTTCCCACTCCATTGTTTTTCAGCCTTAGTTCTGTGTAAGAGAACTTTATTTCCAACTTTAAATTCATTGGTAATAGGTGGTAATTTGTTGTCATGTCTTTCTTTTTGTTGAGCTTGAGAATATTTAATATGAGTTGCTGCTATTTTTCTTTTTCCTTCCAGTGTACTAAGAAAGGTGTAGACTCTTTTTTGGAGTGTTTCTTGAAAGTTTTCTTCATTGATTGGTTGTACTGGGTATGTTTTCACTATGAAATTAATTGGTAATGTTGCTGTTCTTCCATAAGTAAGATCAAATAGTATGTGTTTTGTAGTATCTTGTTTTAGTGTTCTGTATGTTAGTAACACTGATGGAATAAAGATATCCCATTCCTGCTCAAAGTCTGTTGAGACTTTGGCTAGAGATTCACACAATGTTCTGTTGAAACGTTCTACAAGTCTATTTGTTTGAGGGTGATAAGGTGATAATAGAAGTTTTTTAACATTGAACTGTTCACAAATTTCTTGTATCAAGTTGTTTACAAAATGTGTTCCTTGATCAGATAAGAGTTCAATTGGGCATCTATGTCTACAGATAATGTTTTCATAGATGAAATTTGCTACTAATTTTGCATCTGCTCTTTGGATGGCTCTAGTTTCAGGCCATTTGGTAAGATAATCCACTGCAACTGCAATATAACGATTTTCTTGAGTTGTAATAGGTAATGGTCCAACTAAATCAATTCCAACTCTGTCAAAAGGTTGTCTAACTTTGATTGGATTTAAAGGTTCTGTGGGACGAGTTCCTTCTCTTTTTTAACAACTATCACAAGATTCTACATATTGTCAAATATCTTTTTGCATGTGAGGCCAAAAATAATGTTTAAGGATTCTTTGAATTGTTCCATCTCTTTTCAAGTGTGCTGAAGAAAGATCTGTGTGCATGTTGTATAGAATTGTTTCTTTTTCATTTTCCTGTACTAATCTGAGTGGTTGGTCTGGGTTTTTACAATTTTTGTAATATATTTTGTTATGGTGTATAAAATATTATTTGGATTGATGTTGTAATCGATGTTTTTCACTTGGAGACCAATTTTCTGGTATAGTGAGAGTTTCCAAATAGTTTTTGATGTTGTTGTAATTTTCTGGATCCATTGTTGGTAATCTTGTTGTTTTGTTCTGCTGTTAAGTTTATTGGTGTTTTGTTGGTGTTGATATTGGTATTAATATTGTCTCATTCTTGAGAGGCTATCAACATTGGTGTGTAGTTTTTCTGGTTTGTGATGTACAATGTATTGGTAATCTGTTAGGAAGTCATTCCATCGAAACTGTTTGGCACTTTGTTCAGTTTTCTTTTTATTAAGTTATTTGAGACCAATATTGTCAGTTATTATGTCAAATTTTTTTCCATTCTTTAGGTATTGTTAAAAGTGTTTAAAAGCCCAGATGACTGCAGCAGCTTCCAGTTCAGTTGAGCCATATTTGAGTTTTGTTGGCTTAAGTGTTCTGCTGGCATAAGCAATAACTTGTTCCTGGCCATTTTCATCTAATTGTAATAAGATGGCACCAAATGCTATGTGTGAAGCATTAGTGACTAATTGAAATTGTTTGTTAAAGTCTGGGTAGGCAAGAACTGGGGCTGTTGTCAATTTTGTTTTGAGAGTTTTAAAAGCTTTTTGTTGTTTTTCAGTCCATTTGTATGGTACGTTTTTGTTGGTAAGATAATTGAGTGGTTTAGCAATTTCTGAGAATTTTTTTATGAAATTTTTGATAGTAAGAGGCTAATCCTATAAATTCTCTTAGTTTTGTAGTATTTTTGAGAATTTGAAAGTTTTTGACAGCACTGATTGTTCCTGAATTTGGTTTGATTCCATCTTTACTAACTATGTGTCCAAAAAAGATCAAGCTTGTTTTTTCAAAGTAATATTTCTCAATGTTTAACTTTAATCCTGCTTTTCATAATCATTGAAAAACTTCTCACAGGTAAATGAGATGAGTCTCAAAGCTTGGTGAGTATACATCAGTGTCATCAAGATAGACAACTACTGATTGCCACAAGAATTCTTTATATACAACATCCATAAGTCACTGGAATGTTGCTGGTGCATTACAGAGTCCAAAAGGCATAACATTGAACTCATAGTTTCCTCCCTGGATGGTAAATGCTGTTTTGAATCGATCTTTTGGGTCCATTTCGACTTGTCAGTATTCGCTTTCCAAGTCTAAAGTTGAGAAGAACTTGGCTTTTCCTAGAGCATCTAGTATGTCATTAATTCTTGGAAAAGGGTAGACATCTCCAATTGTAACACTATTCAGTTGTCTATAATTAATACAGAATCTGATTTTTCCGTTTTTTTTTTTAACTAAAACTACTGGTGAGGTCTAAGGACTTCTTGATGGTTGAATCAATCCATTATTGAGCATTCTTTGGACCTCTTCTCTTATGAATTGGTGGCTGGCAGGTAGTACTTGATAAGCTTGTTGACATTTTGGTGGAGCATCTCCTGTATGGATCTGATGTTGAAAAATATCCATTTTTCCCAAGTCATTGTTGTCTTTTGCAAATATATCTGCAAATTCAGCTATCAATTGTTTCAATTGTCTTTGTTGTTGAGGTTCTAAGAGACCCATGTTGATTTGAGAGAGTTTTTTCTCCAAAAAGTGGTAGTTTTCAGTAGTAGAAATGATATTTGGATTTGGGAGTAGAGTGTGCTTTACAATTTCGATGAAATTAGAGACAATTTGAGGGTTTTTATCTTAAAAAATATTGCTGTGTATGATTCCAATCTCTAGTTTGTTTAATAAAACAATAGGGTAATTATTGGGGTTGTAGAATGTAACTCGAATTTTTTTCATTCCTTTGAGAATATAAACGTTTGGAATTAAGATTTCATGCTTCAAACAGATTTGTTCATTGGATTCAAAGATTTGTTGTGTAGTGGTGGGTTTTGAGCAAGTGTAAATTTTGTGATGTTCTCCAAAAGGTGAAATGGTAATTGGCTGGGAAAGTTGAAGAATCTGGTGAGATTTATTTTGTGTATTAAGAGTTATGTTTACTGGAACTGTAAATTGTCCAGTTGAACCAAAATCTTGAGTTCCTCTTTCACTTTTTTCCAATTGTTCTCTGTTGTTTACTGATTGTAAACCCAAAATGTTGATTAAGGGTAAGTAGATTGCTTGAGCAATTTTTTCAGCATGTTCAATTTTGAATGGTTTGTCTGTCTCATTCTGCAACATGATGGTAATGTCTCTAGTATATCCTGCATCTATAACTCCTCTTCTAATATTGATTCCTTTGCTTGCCAATAATGATCTGGAGGCAATTTGAATCATTGCTCCTGGTGAAATTTCAAGAGCAATTTTGAGATTGATTTTTGTCAAGGACTTTGGTTGAAGAATCAAAGTATCTTTTTCTGGGTATTTTAAGTCATATCCAGCATCAATTTCGTGTGCTTTTTCTGGTCTGATTCCTTGGCCATGGTTGTTAAAATATTTAAGTTGTAAAGGTGGTTGCTTTTCAAGAAGATAGATGGAGGTGATTGGTAGTTCTTCTCTTAGTTCAGCTATTCCAAATTCGATTTCATTTTCATCATTCTCATCTGGCAGAGAAATGCTAAGAGCATAACATTCTAAACACCATTGGTTGTTACAAGGCATAATACATTCTTCACACAATTGAATGTTCATTTGCTCTAATTATTGAATTTGAGCTTCTTTGGTTAAATATGTGTGGCTTGTAATTTGGTGGTAGGTTTCTACTTCATCTTCATAATCAAATCCAGCTAATTCCATGGTATACTCAATATATTCAGCTTCTTTCATTTGGTGGACATCTTCTTGGGTGGCTCCATTGATCAATGTCATTGTTAGGTCAAAAATCATTTCAGCATTATGAGGGTAGTAGTAAAGTTTATTGAGAGCACTGTTGTATGCTGCATCAAATAGTGTTCCTCTTCTGACTTTTTTCGAAATTGATAGAACATATTGACAGGTTTGATCACATACTCCTCCTTTCATTGCTACATCAATCCAATTGCATTCTTCTAGTAGCATTTCTCTACATGTAAGACAAGAAGTTTTGTCCCATTTTCCACTTCTCTTTGGAGATCCAAATCGTTCTCTATGGTATGTCTTATAGAAGTAACAAGTGCGAGTTTCGTATTCCTCTTCTGGGGAGATACAGGCTCTCATAAATGAAAGCTTCTTTTTGCAATCTTTGCATTTTAGTGGAATGTATGGTGGTTCTTTTTGTGGTTTTGGTGTGGAATATCTAACTTTCTTCCATCCCCTTGATTCTTCAAAAATCTCTTGTTTTGTTTCCTCAGCCCAATTGGATGGTGATCCAAGAGCCATGTAGGTTTCAATAAGTGGCATTTCCTTCTCTTCTTCAAATTCAAATACTGGAGCTTTTTCTGATTATTTGTTAAAGGTACCACAGATTGCAGGTATGATGGTATATTGTTTTTGGTATGAGATTTTAAGTTCTTGAGTTTCCCAGTTCAGGTTTGCATTGGCCTTGAGAAGCCAATCATTTCTGACTAAAGCTTGATATTGGAGTGCATCCATGACAAAAACTTTAACTGGAATGGTGATTCCATCAATTGTAAAGGGGAAATCATCAATTTCTCATACTGGAGTCTTCTTCATACCATCAGCTGTGACAATAACTGTTTGAGCTGGTCTATCTACATTTCATTTGAGTTGTTGCATCAGCTGGTAAGTGATGATACTTCCAGCCAATTTACTATCTAAGATTAAGTGAATGGGTTTTCTTTCTACTGTAGCTTCTGTATACATAGCAGTAATTGCTTTCTGTTCATTGACTGCTGTATTATTAAGCAGAAATGGTGATTCATTTGCTTCAAATTCAAATGGAAATATATTTGACAGATTGGCATTTTGGGCAATTTGAGCTGGTGGAATGGTATGGTTGAAAGGGTTTAACCTTGGTGCTGCAACTTCACCTTCAGAAAGTACAGTTTGTTGAAAATCCAATTCTTCTAGTATTGTAAGATAATTGGGTTGAGTGTAATAGTGATTGGGTCTTTGCTGACCAGGATTTCGGGGAACCAACTGGTTATTTGGATTAATTCTGTTGTGGTTACTCTGCAATTGATTTTGGGGTGTGAATTGGTTATGTTAAACCAATCTTCTTGCTGGTACTTGATATTGTTGAGTGAGTAGTGTCTGATATGGCTGAATTGGTAAAGGTTGCTAATATTGTTGTTGCATTGGTTGTGGAGCTGGTGGATAGTAACTGTTTTGATTTTGTGGTCTTGGTGAATAATAGGTTGGTGGTGGAGATTGGTAATAAAATTGTTGTGGTGAAGAGTAACATTGATTACTCCTGTTTTGTTGGTCTCTTTGTAATTTCCTACAATCTCGTTTCCAGTGTTCTGGAATTCCACAATAATGACAATTTTGAGGTTGGTTGTTGGATGGTGATCCAAAATTGTTTTGGTTACAGCATTGTGGGAGTTGATATCTTTGTGGTTGTTGTTGCTGTTTTTGTTGGTTTGTGAAGTAGCTTTCAACTTTTTTTGTGAGTTGGTCTATCTTCTCTTCAGCTGTTGAGCTGGTTTCTCCAATTGCAAGGTTTACAAGCTTGGTGTGATTTGCTTTTTCCATTGCCATTTCATAGCTCTTTGCATGTCTAATAGCAGTTGCTAAGTCTGTTGGAGCATGTGAACAGACTTTCTTAACTAGTTTGTCTTTTAACCCTGCTATAAACTGATTCAGAATTTGAGCATCAGAATAGTAGTCATTGGTTTTCAATTGTCGGATTCGTCTGAGAAGTTTGTTAAATCTTCCAAGATAGGTCATAACAGTTTCAGATGTTTCTTGTTTGATATTGCGAAAGCAGTTTCTGAGAGTGATAAAGGTATTGTTGTCAGTGAATTGTTGTAAAAAAGCATCTTTAAATGCTTGCCAGTTTTCAAATGGTTCTTCTAAATTTTCAAACCATTCTTCTGCTGTTCCTTGAAGAAAGTAGAGAATTGCTTTGAGCATTCTTGCTGCAATCTAACCATTTGCATCTCCTGCTTTTTGAACTTTGTCAAGCCATTCTTGAAGACTAGTATCATTGTCTTCACCAGTGAATTCTGGGATTTTTGCAATGTAAGCAGTTGTCATTTCTTTTTCGTTTTCTGTAATTTCTTCTGGTTCTGATTTAGTTTCTTTACTTTTCAAGCTTTTTGAATGATTACTTTCGTTTTTCTGTAAGTAATCAATAATATTGGCACTTGTTGATATTGGTTTCTGCTGTTGAGTAGAGTTTCTAGGTGACTGAAAATCTTCTAGTCTGGAAAAGTGGTTGAGTGGTGAATTTGGTGTTTGTGGTTGAACAAGTAAAATTGGAAATGGTGTAATAGAAAGTGGTAATTTGATACTGGTTTCTTGTTCAGGTGTTTGCAAGTGTTTGGCAGTTGTCTTTTGTAATGTTGGAGTGTTTGGAGTGGTTTTTGAGTATTGTTTCAATCTTTGTTTGTCTTTGTTGCTTGTTTCTGTCTTTGATTCAAAGTCAAAAGAGTATTTAGACTGTACTGGGTATTTTTCTTCACAATACTCAATAATGTTAAAATTAAGTTCTTGGAAGTAGGTAGCAAGTGTTTCACTGTTCAGGTCTTCTGTTCCTAATTGTGAATAGTACACTAAATTATTGTAGAGATTGCTTTTAACTTCTGAAATGTTGTAGTTTCCAAAAAGATAATTGTTGATACAATTTTCAATGTATTGGTATACTGATTTCTTTACAACTTCAATTCCATCTGGAATGTTAAATTTTTGTTTGCAGTGAGTGTAAATTGACTGGTAATACTCTAGAGTTGCTGTGTCTGGTGTGGTCGCCACTTTGAATTTGTTGTTGCTGTATTATTTCCATAGGAGAGCACCAAATGTTACCAGAGGTTTTTGGTCTCTTTTCTGTAATGTTGTTGGTACCTGTTTGTTATGAATTCACGTTTTCTGGATGTGGTTGAACCTTCAGTAACTGAATTTTCTCTTCAAATTATCTCCTATAATTTGAACTGCTGGGCTTATAAGTGGAATAACCAATTCCTTGCCAGTTACTTTATGTAGTTACATTGTAGTAAATATCAACTCTTTCTCAAGAATTGCTTGTCTAGAAGCTCACTAAAAATGTGTAGTTACTTTGCTGTGAAAGTCAACTCTTCTACAGGAATCTCGTCTGTAGGCTACCCTAATAATTGTAATAAGAAAAGAGAAGAAAAATAAAAGAAATGTAAAAGAAATAGAATTTTATCAAGGAAAACGTTTTCTATCCAGGCTTGGAGTCACTAACAGTTTACTGAAATTGGTAGCTAATCAATTTCAAAACGTTAGTTGGGTTTTGAGGATTTTTCAAGTGTAATAATTAAAGAATTTGGTTTTTCGAATTATTTGATATTTATTTCTTTTTGTGTGTGTGG
>JAAOMT010000480.1:100141-130398 GCA_016748015.1 Geosiphon pyriformis
AATTTCGGCGAATTTTAGAATGTTACAAAGTTCAGGGTATTGTGTAATTTGATCATCCTACTTTCTGTTATACTAATTAGATTCTTTTAATTGAATCGTGATATGTGATAATTGATTAAATAATAAATAATAATTTGAAATGATATTAATATACTAATTAATTATAGGAATTATAAGGGTAATTTCATGCTAATTAATAGCTAAAATTCTACTGGTAACAATGTGAATATTAGAATTAAGGTATTTGAACTTCTGTTTTCTATTTTGGCTGAGTTGTAAGCTGTTGCTTTGGTTTTGAAGTGTGTTCTATCTTTTTGTATTGTGGTTTTTTATTTGAACAGCCAATTTGCAATTAATGCTTATGTGTCTGAAGTTTTGTCTGTTGTGTCTGACTTCTATAATCAATGTTGAATTGAGAAATTGTATATAGTCAATCTTATTAAGAATAAAAATATTTTGGTTAATTAAGTAAAAGTTAAGAGTCATTCAAGAATTCTGGGCAATGTCCAGACTGATGTATTGATTAGTAAAGCCACTTTTTCTTCTTTTTCTTTGCCAGTTGGGATTCAAGAATGGTTTTTGGTTGCTGAGAGTAATGCTATTTTTGGTAATATTTGTTACTTTGTTTATAATCTATACTGGTCAATTTGCTGTGCTTATTAGAAAACTGATCCTGATTATAATGTGGTTCTAAGTACTATAATTAAAAAAATTAATTGGACTGTAACTGTGAAAGTTTGGCAATCTGATTTGCATATACTATCTGGATTTATTAGTAAGAATTCAGCTAATTTGCACACTTATTTAATAAAAGTGATGTATAGGCAGCTGCCAGTAGTAGTTAGAAAGAGACTGTATAACAAAACTTATTCTGGGGTACTGTGTTTGTTGTATGATGAGATAAAGTTGTCTGACCACGTTTTTACTTATTCTGATAATGCCTATTTACATGAAGACATTTTGGCTGAGGCTGCTAAGAGATGGATGTCTTTGATGAGTCATTTTTATCTACTTATTTTGGCTGTTTTGCATTTACTTTTGATGTGTTTTTTGGATATAGGTCTTTATGCTGCAATTTACAAAGGTTTTGTGTTAAGTGATTGATTTACTGAGACTATTTTGGTCTTTAAAAAGAAGAAAAAAACTGCTCTGGCTCTCATTAATTATGTTAGATTTGTAGTAAAATTACATCACACCAAGATATAGATTGTTAAATTCAAATATAGAGTGGATATAGAAAAGACTGATTTGGTTAGTGATAATAGTTTGGTTGTAGACTTGTCTCATTGTGTGATGTTTTTGTTGTCAAATGAAGTGATTTGTATGCTTGGTATTATAGAATTTTTTGCTATTAGTTTTGGTAAACACAGACTATGTTATTTTTTTATGAGTTTAGATAGTAATGTATTTGTGAATATAAATGTGTAGTGTTGCCTTGTCTGGCCCAAGTGGCTAGCCACATGTAGTAAATGCATGAGCTGTATTTAGTTTGTTCTACTTAGTTTGGTTCTATGTACTAAATAGCAGTTGAACTTCACTCTTTAATCTTATAATAATAATAATAATAATAAAATAATATATATTAATTTTTTATTATTAATTAAATTTAAAACTAAACATAAAAACTATAATTAAAAAAATTTTTTTTTATGTCTAAAATTCTTTAAAGAACATATTTTTTGATAAAAAAGTTTTTTATTTTTTTTGTTGTTTTTTTTTAATATTTTTTAAACAAATAATTTTTTTATTGTAAATTTGAAAATTGTTTTAAGTAATAGTATATCTAAAAAAAAAATGTTTAAAAATATTTTTTATGGTCCTATTAATGATTTTTTTTTTAAAAAAAAAGAATTGTTTTTGGTAATATAAAAAACTTTAATAATAAAAAAAATGTTTTTTTGATTAAGTCTAATCTTAATAGTAATATGTATCTAGATATAAATAATAAGTCTAATAATAGTAAAAACAATAATATTTTGGCTAATATTAATAAAAATTTTTTTTAGGTTTGACTGCTGTTACTTTCAAAGTCAAGAAAATAAATACTAATATAAATTGTGGTTTTTTTTTCAGTTTTCTTAAATTTAAAATGAAAAAAAATAATAAATTTTTTTTTCTTTTTTTTAATATTTCTTTGAATAAATGATAAATTAATTCCAAAATAGTAAAAATTCAAGTTAAAAAATTTTTTGTGTTAGATATTAATTTTTTAGCAGTTAAAAAAAAATTAGCAATGGTAAAAGTACAGATTATTAAGAAAATTTTTTAAAAATAAACAGTTTTGGAAAGAGTTATTATTTTTTTAAAATTTAAAGAGATTATTAAATCTATATTTATATCTAAAAAGACCATAAAAAAAGCTATATTATTATAAATAATAATTTTAAAAGACAAAGATTTTATTTAAATTAAGCTATAATTATTAAAAAAATTTTCATAGATATATTAAAGAATATAATTATTGTTGTAATAGTTAAGTTTAATTAAATAATATTAATCTGATTACAATTAAACTATGGCAAAAAACTGTGATAAAATTCTCTAAATTAAATTAAGTTAATTATCTGGTGTTTAAATAATTATTCTTAATTAGAAAAAATTCAGTATATATGACCAAAGTTACAGGAAATTAAGATATTTGAATGTTTAGAAATTAATTTAAGACACTTTTATTTATTTTGCTTATAAGAACAACTACTTATAATTTTGATGTTTTATTAGAAAAAGCTGATAAAAAAACTTGTATAATTAACTATTTATTTAAGACTAACAATAAAATTTATTATATTGTAATTGGTTTTTTGTATAGAATTAATTTTTAATAATATAAAACTTTTTTGGATTAAATTAGATTTAATTTGCTATAAGAAATTAAATACTTTAAACACTTTAATGTAATTTTACTGGCTTATTTATTTTTATTATAAAATTTGCTTTAGATAAAAATTGTCTTTAACTGGCTTATTTTTATGTTAAGAAAAATGTTTTTATTATACAATTTGTGACTTTTAGTAATAAGTTTTAATTACAAATAATTTCTTCAATAATTACTTCTTTTATTGTTTTTTATGATCTTTATATTAATGCTTTTTTTGATATTTTTTTCTTAAATATTAATTCTCCAATTTTACTTATTAATGCTTATTTGGTATTACTAAAATAATTTTTAGAGCTTTTAACTAATTAAATATTGAATATTTATCATAAGTTAAATAATATAAGCTGGATTTTTTATGTTTTTATTGTTTTTTTTCTTACAAATTGATATGCCAGTTTTTGACTTAAAGTTAAGTTTAGAGATGATCATTAATATTTTATTTATGCTTTTTTTTTTCTTTGTAATAAGTATATTAAAGTTTTTATTATGGATTTAAATAGTTCAAAAGTCTTAACTTCTAAGATAAGAAGTTTAAAATCAAAGATAATTGCTTTAAAAGTTTTAATTGGCTTAATTTTAACAAAGTTAAATTTGCTATATGTTGGTTTAAATTCTTTAGTTTTTTACATATTTTAATGAATAAGTTTATTTAAAAAATAGCTACATGTAATATCAAAGATATGAACAATCTAACTAAGCAAAAAGATGTTTTTTATTGTTATATTAAGTTTAAAAATATGATTTCTATTGTTACAAAGATTAAGTTAAGATCTAGTATTAAACTATAGATTATAAATAAATTTAGTGGTGTTTGAATCTTCATATTTGGTTTGAATAAAGTTTTTTTGGTGCTAATATAGCTATTATTAATAATTTTTTGGCTTAACATATTGTTATAGATAATTATTTAGAGTGTTGAAATAAATAACAAATCTGTTAATTAATGCTTAATAGTTAATAATATTATGGATGATTTCTGAAAATTTTTTGAATTTGAAGATTTTTGGTTAAGTTTTTTATATAATAAACAAAGATTTATTTGGTAGTTGTTTTTTCAACTTTTTTTTCTAACATAAAGGCTAATTTAATCTGACAGTTATGCTCTTTTAGTAAGCTATCTTTAAGTTTTCATCTTTGTTTTACGGATTTTTTATTAGGTTATCTTTGACATTAATATTTTAGTGCTTAATCTTATAATTAATTAGCATACTATTATAAATTGAAGTAACAAGCTAACAGATAGCAAAAGAAAACAGGATTGTAGGGTAATGAAATTAATTAAAGAGGATTTAACTTCAAAAAGCAAATTAAATAAGTATAGATTCAATATGTAAGATCAATCTCATAAAATATCTCAGTTGCTATTTTTTTTAAAAAATAACCAAGAAATTTAAAAATAGAAAAATAGTTTGTATTGTCAACAAATAATAATACACTAATATAATTTTATGTTTTATGTTAGTACTCTTAGAATTTAATATTAGGTATTAGATGTACTCTTCAGTCATGTTTTATTTAATAATTTTTAAATACTATAATTATATAAGTTAGGAAAAAAGTAAATAAATCCCAACAAGTAATCTTTTATTCCAAAATATTCAGATACTTGAAAATAAAAAAAAGAAAATAGTAATAAGAGAAGAATTAAAATAATAGTTGTTATTTTATTTTCTTTATTTCTTATATTCAATTATTTGCTATATGCTTTTCTATATTTAAAAGACTTATCACTTATATAGCTATTAAAAGTGGTCAATGATTAAGTCAATAATTAGATCAACAGTTAGATTATTAATCAAGTCAATAATTACTATCTAAAAATAAAATGGCTAATTATATAATATTAATGGTTAATACATATAATAACTAATAAAAACTATGGGTTTTAATCATAACATTATTCTCTTTAAAGAAATTGAGCTCTGGCAAAATTAAACTATTTATAAAATATTCTATTTAAAAGATTTTATCTAATTCAAAACTAACTAATTTGGTAAAGTTTTTTGTGGATAGAGTGTATAGTATTTAAGGTAAAATAAGTTTTATATCCAAGAAACCAAATTTTTGTTCTTTTTACAATAGTCAAAACTCTTAAGATATCTAATTATATAATACCCAAAATTTCCATTTTTATCTTTAAAGTTGTTTTTTTATGAGCTTTATATTTTTTATGATTTCACCAAAGTGATTATAGAGCTCTAGTTGTTTTTTATATAACAAGTTTTTGTCTATAGACAAAATTTCTTTAATTGTTTTTCTAATTATAATAAAAGATATAAGTATTGCTGTTATTATACTTTTTAGCAGATACTTATTATTTTATTACTAATTTTTTCTCTTTTGATAATGGTTTTTTTTGGTTTAAAAACAGTATATATTCTACTGTTATTAGTTATAGTAGTTTGTTTTTCAATAATCAGAGTAGTATTTGATCTAATACTTATAGAGAGTATAAAAAGTGTTTTAAATGTTTTGATTCAAAAAATATTTGTTTATGTTGATTGAAGATACCTCTGTTTTGAGAATAATGTATTTATTTATATCTAATTTTTACTAATTATTTGGATTAGTATTATTATAACAGATAACCAATCAGATTGTTTATAATATTTCTTAAGTTGTGTACTGTAAATAAAACAATTATTGAAGATTGTTTTATATTGATTTTGTAGAATATATAACCCATTATTTAAAACTTTGTTGACTAAAAAAGGTCTTTTCTATCAGTTAGAAAATTTATTATTATAGATATTATTTCTGTTTAAGCAATATTTTAAAACTAAGTTATTAATACTTAAGAAAAGTGTTTTATAAGTTTTTTTCTTCTTAAGCTTTTCTTAAAACTGCTTTTTTTTCAAAAACAATTATTTGTGTTTCTATTAAAAAGTCAAGAATAGTATTAAATCTTCTTTGCAAAATGTTTTTGTAATCTTTTATTGTTATTTTTTTAAAAAATATTGTCTCAATATTAGGTTTTATTAGTAGAATTGTTTTTTGTTTATAAAATAAATAAAAAAGTTCATAACTTGTTATGTTATAATTCACAGTTTTATAAACAAACAAAGCTAAAAACAATACTTTGTCTTATAAGTTTGTTTTTTTATTGGTTTTAGCTAAGATTTCATATAAAGTTTTATTGAAATATTTTATTAGACTATTTGTCTAAAAGTAATAAGAGGAAAAAATTTATAATATATTTTCATTTTTCTACAAAGTTTTTTAACCAAAATACTAAGAAAAGTTCTTTCTCTGTTAAATAAAAGTTCTTTGGAATAGTTATAACAACAAATTATATTTTTATTAATAAAATTGGCAATAAAGATTGTTGTTTGATTTGAAATGACTCTTGTTTCTACTTATTTTTTAAAATAGTCAGTAGTTATAATAATATATCTGTTGTTATTAAAAATTATTATTAAAAATCCAACAATATATATACTAATTCTGTTAAATAATTAATCAACAGAGATTGAATGAATATTTTTCTTATAATTGGGGGTTTTTTTTCTTTGGCAGATATCACAGGTTTTAATGTATTTAGAAATGTTTTTTTTCAAGGTAAACTAATAATAGCAAGCTAAAGTTTTTTAAATTGTTTTTGTTTTTTCAAAGTATTTAGTTAATGAATTAATATATATGTTATAAATTACAATTTTTTTTTTTTAAATTTGATAACTTTTTGGAAATAGTCAGGATCTTTTTTATTTCTTTTGTAAAGTTAATTTTGGTAAATTAAATAGAAATTTAATTGTTTGCATAAATGTTCTCTTTGCTGTTAAGTATAGTCTGATAAGTATTGTTCTTTATCCAAAAATTTTATTAATACAGTGTAGTTGTCTAAATCTATTATTATGTTTGTTTAAAAAAAAGTTACTAATAATTAAATTGGTTTGGTCTAAGAAGATTATACTATTATTGAATAGTAAATCTAAAAAAAATGTTGGTGTTTTAATAATTAGCTCCTTTGTAATATTGTATATTATAGTCAAATTTGTTCAGATGAAGTATTCAGTAAGTTATTCTTTTGTGTTCTAGCTTTTTTTGTTATACAGCCAAACCAAAGCTTAATAATTTGTTATCACCAAAAATTTTACACCAAAAAAATATTTATTCCAATAACTGGTAGTCTAAACTACTGTTAACCATTTTTGCTCAATAACTAAATAGTTTTGTTTTACTAATGAGAGTGTTTTACTGGCATATGCTATTGTATATTCTTTGTTATCTTTATTTTTCTATGAGAAAATAATACCAAGTCTATAGCTAAATGTATTAGTATAGAGGATAAAAGATTAATTCAGATTAAATTACATAAAAATAAATTCTGTAACCAATTTTTTTTTCAAAGTTTTAAATATTTTTTGTTAATATATACTCCAGTAGTAATTAATATTTTTTTTAAGTAATTAATTAAAAAAAAAGACAATTTTGGAGAAATTCTTAACAAATTTGTGATAATAAGAGACCAAACCAAGAAAAAAGTATAGTTTATAAACATTTATTAATTGCTTAATATTCTGGATTTTTTTAATCTTGGCTGGATCCAAAAAAATTTTATCTTTTATAATAAGATGACTGAGAAATTATGTGAATTGTTATCCAAAAAAAGACTTAATTAGATTAATTTTAAGGCCAGCATTTCTGAGAAAATTAAAAATTTTTTGCAAATATTTAAGATATTTATCCCAGGTTTTTGAATATATTATTATATTATCTAAGTAAACTAGAACAAAGTTTTTTTTTACTAATTTGAATACTTTGTTTATCAAGTATTGAAAAGTATTGGTAAGACCAAAAAACATAACTGTAAATTTATAAATGCCATACTTGGTAATAAAAACAGTTTTCTTTTAACTTTCTGAATCAATCTCTACTTGCCAGAATTCAGTAGTTAAATCAATAGTTGAAATGAAAGCAGCACTATTGAATTAGTCTAGTATTGCATTAATTTTGAGAAGTAAATATATGGTTTTTTAGTGATAATATTTAATTATCAGTAATCAATACAGAAACATAAAATTTTACTATTTTTGGATATTATTACAACTGGAAATACTTATTTACTCTTGGTTTTTTGTATGAATTCAAAATTTTTTATTTAGTTTATTTCTTTTTTAATGAATTTATTATTGTAGTAATTGGATTAATAAGGCTTTAAGTAGATAAAGTGAGTTTTTTTAATGGTAATAATATGTTGTATTATATAAATACATCCAGAAATATTACTTTCTTTTGAAATAACTAAGCTATTTCTAGTCAGCAAATTTTTAATGTCAATTTTTTTTTTAGAAGAAAGTTTTTTTGTTTTATTATTAATAACTATATTTTTAATAATTTACTTTCAAAGAATTTCTGTACTTTTTTTATTTTTTCTCTAAGTATTAAGCTAATAGTTCTTAATTTTTGTAATAAATTAGACAAGACATATATTTATTACTAGAAAAATATAAAAATTTGTTATACCAATACCAAACATAAAAACTATGCTATCAATAATTATATTTGGCTTTTTGTTAAAGATTCTTCTGAACATATCATAATAAGACCAACAGATTAGCTTGCTATTTACAATAATTCTTTTTCTGTTAGCTTTAATATTATCTAATAACTTGTTATTACTGGTAAAAGTAGTATAAACAAGTTTAGTAGTTTCTTCTTGTTTTTTTTGTTTTTTGCTTTTTTTATTATCTGATTAATTTTATTGTTTTTTTTTGGTTTTGCTTAAGCACTAAAAAAGTTGTTCAATGGCAATACTTAATCATAATAGGTTTCTTACTACATCTAATAATTAGTTTACAAAGTTCATAATCAAACAAAGCTTTTGTTTTCTTAAGCCATTTATTGTTAACAATTATAATGTATTTTTTTTCTTTAAATACTTTTATGTTAGTTTTAATGCTGATGTTATTAATGCAAACAAGAATAGCTTTAGCAATACTAAGTTATTTTTTTTTGTTATTGTGCACATTGGTTATAGATCTGGTTAAAAATTATCTATTTTTCTGCCAATAGCTTTAAAAAAGTGTTTAGCAATAATACTAATAGATAATCTACTGTCTAAAATCAAGTTAATAAAATATTCAGCCCCTTGGGCTTTGCAAATTAGAGATGTAATATTGCTGTTATTAGCAAGTTCAACTTGACAAAGATATTTGTTGGTTTTTGGTGTTTTTTTTTTGGGATCAAAAATTTGTAAAAATTTTTTCTGAACTGTGAATGGATTATTAACTGGCCAAAAATAATGTAAACTGATGTTTCCATAAGATTTTTGACAACAAAATATGAATCAGATTTTTGTACAATTTCTGAAAATTCTAGCTTTGAAACATTCTTGAAGATTTTTGTTTTGATGGCTTATTATTATCAACAGTTAATATAAAAGCTTTATTGAAATCCAGAGTAAAATCAACTTTTTTTTTTTTTTTTTTTTTGTTAAGTTAATAAAGTTGATAACCAGTTCATTCATATTATGATTATTATTGGTTAAGTTAAAGACATAAATAGAGTTTTTTTTCTAATTGGCTTGTATTTTTATCTTTTTGAGATGCATTTATTAGTTTAAAGACTAATAAACAGTGGCTTTAACCAAAAATTTTCTTCAAATAAATTAATGTTGGCTTAATTAAGTCTTTGATTAAAAACATTATTGTTGTTAGATTTATTGTTCTAAGTCTAATTGTTTTTAAGAGCTGAAAAAAACAAGAAAAAATTGTTGCAATTTCTTGAAAAATGTTTAGTTAATTTACAGTAATAATATATAAATGGGCCATGATTTTGCTGTCTTTAATAAAATAATTGCTAAGACTGATTAAAATGGAATTCAAATCTGAATTTTTGAGATTATTGATTTTTTTTAACTGTTTGGGCTAAGAATTCCAGTAACTGGACAAAATTGGCTGTAAGTTTATCTATTAATTGTTTATTAGAATCTTAGATTTGGGCAGTAAAAGAGATAGCAGTTATTTGAAAAACAGAAGCCAAAATAAAAGCAGAAATAAAAACTAAAAATGTTGATCCCAAGTGTATTTTTTTGATTGTTTTCAATTTTTTGTGCAAGTTTAATGGCCATATCTATTATGAGATTATTTTTTAGAGCCAAGAAAGACCAAAAAGCATATAAAAAATCAGTTTTTAATTCTTTTATAAAAAAGTGAATCTTTTGTTTTTTTGTCTAATTTTTTCCAAAATCTACTTATTTAATTAATTTTTTGATTGCTTTAGTGTATTCAATTATAATTTTATTAGAACCTTAGGTTTTTTTTTAGTTTCATGTATTACATAGATATTAAAATTGGGGTTCTGAATTTGGTTTTAATTAGGTAGTAAAAAAAAAATTTGTTTCTTCAATATTGATTGGTATTTATCTAATAATTTTTTGAAAAGTATTAACATTAGTTTTTTATAAAAACCAGATAGCAAAAGAGTCTTAAAGATAACTACCAACGATTTGGAACTTGTATTCATTATCATATTTGGTTGTAACAGTTTTCTTAAAGTCATCTAATTATTTAATTAAATCTTGTATATTGTTTCTAAATAATAATAATAAAGTATTGTTTTTTTGCTCTAAAGCAGTTTATATATCTTGAAAAGTGGCCAGAATGTTTGTTTGCATGGAGTTAACAGTTATTGATTCAAAAGTAGCTGTTTAAGTATAATGCTTTAATTTACTTGAAAAAAGATCAAAAATAAAAATGGTTTAATAACTTTTTTTTTCTGTTTCAAAGAAAGTTTTAGCTAACTAATAAGCAGCAATTCAGATGTAAATTTGGTGATTCAGATATTCAAAATTAAGAAACTGTTGTTTAAAGATTGTTGAATATAAAAGCTGATTAATATTGTTGTTTCTTTCTTTAAAAGTTTTTTCAAAGTAAATTTAATCAAAAAAATAGATTGTATAAGCTGTATAAATTTTAGCTAATGGCTCATTCAAGAACCAGTTTTAAAAATTTTGGAATTATCTACTAAATTGTTCTTCAACAAAAAAGCAGATCAAGCAGAAAAACAGAAAATTGAGTTCAATAAAGTTTAGATTGTTTTTGTTGTATGTTATAAAATATTTTTCTGTTTGTTATAACAGATATAAATAATTACTTATACAATAAAGAACAAAATAAATTTTGACAATCTTATAAAAAACACTACTTTTATGTTATGGATTGAAATAATAAACTAATAAATAACAAAAAAAAACAGGATTGTAAAGTGATAGAATTAATAAAAGAGAATTCAACTTTAAAAAGTGAATTGAATAAGTATAGATTCAATATGCAAGATCAGTCTTATAAAATATCTTAGTTGTTATTTTTTTTAAAAAATAACTAAGAGATTTAAAAGTAAAAGAATAATTTATACTGTTAATAAATAATAATACACTAATATAATTCTATGTTTTATATTAGCACTCTTAGAATTTAATATTAGGTATCAAATATACTCTTTAGTTATGTTTTATTAATAATCTTCAAATATTACTATTATGATTGAAACTCACACTTTTTATTAGTTATTACATGTATTAGCCACTGATATTATATGATTAACTACTCTATTTTTAGATATAATTATTGACCTAATCAATGACTTGACTGTTGATTTAATTATTAACCTGATTATTGACCTGATTAATGATCTAACTATTGACCTAATTATTAATCTAATCATTAACCACTTTTGATAACTATATAAGCAATGAATCTCTTAGCTATAGAAAAACATGTCAGAAATCAAGGAAATAAAATAAATAAAATAACAACTTTTATTTCAATTTTTCTCTTATTGCTAATTTCTCTTTTCTTATTTTCAAGTATCTAAACATTTTGGAATAAAATATTACTTGTTGGTTATTCTCTATCTTTTTCTGAAACATGTAATTGTAGTATTTGAAGATTATTGAATAAAATGTAATTAAAGAGTACATTTAATACTTAATATTGAATTCTAAAAGCACTAATATGAGACATAAAATTATACCAGTATGTAATTATTTGTTAACAGTATGGACTATTTCTCTATCTTCAAATTTTCTGGTTATTTTTTAAAAAGTATAATGACTGAGATATTTTATAAGACTGATTTTGTATATTGAATCTATACTCATTTAATTCACTCTTTGAAGTTGAATTCTTTTTGATTTTTTTTATCACTCTACAATCTTGTTTTCTTTGCTATCCATTAGCTTGTTACTCCAACTTGTAACATAAAAGTGGTGCTCTCTGTGAAATTGTCAAAATTCATTTTTGTTTTTTATTGTATGGGTGATTATTCATACTTGCCACAACAATCAGAAAAATACTTTGAAGCACACAACAAAAACAACCTAGACTTTATTGAACTTAATCCTTTGCTCTTCTGCTTGATTTGCTTTTCCATTGAAGAACAATTCAGTAAACAATTTCAAGACTTTTGGAACTGGTTTTTAAATGAACATTCAGCTGACATCTACACAGCCTATACAATCTATTACTTTAATTTGGCTTATTTTGAAAACAACTTTGAAAAAAACAACAGCACTATTAATCAGCTTTTATATTCCACAATCTTTGAACAACAGCCTCCTGATTCTGAATATTTAAATTACCAAATTCACATTTGGATTGCTGCTTATTAGCTAGCTAAAACACTCTTTGAAACAGAAGAAGAAAGCTATCAAACTGCTTCTGTTTTTAATTTTTTTTCAAGTAAATTAAAACATTTTACACAAACAGCTATTCCTGAACCAATAACTAATGATCTTATGTAACAAAACATTTTGATTGCTCTCCAAAACATACAAACTGCTTTAGAATGAAGAAACAATACTCCATTATTTTTATTTAGAAATGATACATAAAATCCAATTGAATGATTAGATGATTTTAAAAGAACAGCCACTACCAATTAATATAATACTGAGTATAAATTCCAAATCATTGGTGGCTACTTTTAAGGCTCTTTTGCTACTTGGTTCTCACAAAAAACTGATGTTAGTGCTCACCAAAAAATCATTAGATGGGCACTAACAAATACTGGAGAAAAAAACACTTCTTTTACAATTCAGTTTGAAACTAAATTTAAAACTCCTATTTTAATATCCAAATAACACATAAAATTAGAAAAAAAAACTCAAGGTTTTGGTAAAGTTGTAACTAAGTATGCCAAAACAATCAAAAAATTAATCAAGTAAGTAAACTCTGAAAGGAACTGGATAAAAAAACAAAAGATTTATTCTTTTACAAAAAGATTGAGAATTGATCTTTTCTATGTTTTTTGGCTTCTTTTGGCTCTAAAAGACAATCCCATGATGAATATGGCCATTGAACTTGCCCAGAGAATAGAAAACAATCAAAAAATGCACTTAGAATTCACACTTTTAGTTTTTGCTTCTGCTTTTCAAATAGCCACTATCTCTTTTGCTGCCCAAACTCAAAACTCAAATAAACAGTTAATAGATAGACTCACAGCTAATTTTGCCCAGTTACTGAAACCCTTAACCCAAACAGTCAGAGAGAATCAACAACTCCAAAAACCCAGATTTGAACTCTGTTTTAATCAACTCCAGCAATCTTTTTATTAAAGGCAACAAAATTGTGGCCCACTTGTATATTATCACTGTGAATTAACTGAACATTTCTCCAGAGATTGCAACAATTCTTCCCTGCTTCCTCCAGCTCTCAGAAACAATGACAATTAAAACAACAGAACCATCAACAACAATGTCTTCAATCAAAGATCCAATCATGCCAACATTAATTTCTTTGGAGAGGATCTCTTAGTTGAAGCCATTGTTTATTAGCCTTTAAATTAATAGGTGCATTTCCAAAGGGTAAGAGTGCAAACCAACCAGAAAAAAACTCTTTTTATGCTTTTAATCTAATTAACAATAATCATAACATGGATAAATTAGCAATTAACACTTTTGAATCAACAAAAAAGAAAAAGAAAGCCAAGATTGATTTCATTTTGGATCTAAATAAAACATTCATATCAACTACTAAAAACAATAAACCACCAAAGACTAAAGTTTTTAAGAATTTTCCAAAGTTAAAACCACCAGAAATAGTACAAAAATTTGGTTCTTATTCTGTTGTCAAAGATTTCATAAAAACTCCAGCTCATATTACTTTTGGCCAGCTAATGACCCATTTACAATTCAGAAAAAACCTTTGCAAATCTTTGATTTCAAAGAAAAAGACACCAAAAACCAACAAGTATTTTTGCCAAGCTAAACTTATTGACAACAGCAATGTTACTTCTTTGATTTACAAAGCCCAAGTGGCTGGCTACTTTATTAATCTGATCTTAAACAGTAGATTATTCATTAGTGTTATTGCCAAACATTTCCTTAAAGCAATTGGCAGAAAAATTGATAAACTCTTAACTAGACCAATAACCAATATACATGGCAACAAAAAAAAAGGGTTTGGTATAGCCAAAGCTATTTCTGTTTACATTAATAATATTAGCATTGAAATTGACATAGAAGTATCTAAAACAAAAGAGTACACCATAATTTTTGGCAATAAGTGACTTAAAAAAGCCAAAGCACTACTTAACTATGAACTTTGTGAGCTAATCATCAGATGTGGTAAGAAGCCTATTGTGGTTAAATACCATTATTAGACAACTCCTCTAGTATCCAAGCAGAGTCAAAAAGATGAGCAATCAAATGAATTAGATAATAATAAAAGTAATAAAAAAAAAGATCAAGAAGAACAAAAGAAAACTGTTGAACTTGTCTATACTATCTTTATCAGCAATAACAAGCCACTAGATAATATCAAAGTTAACAGAGAAAAATTTATGGTAAATGGCAAGCTAATTTGCTGGTTCTACTATAATATTCTTAGAAGAATTTTTGATAGAAAACCTGGCAAGAAAGCCAAATACAGCTATTGGTAGCATAATTCTTGTGTCAAGTGCTGGTACAATAAATCTTTGTATTTTCCTAGTGATGAATACAAGTCTTGCCTGATCTATTACAAAGATTGGGAGCCAATTAGTTTAATACCTAGAGAAAAACTAAGAAAAGTACAAAAATTCTTTGTGAATAAACCACCTGAAATTCAATTACTTACAATAAAACAAAAAAAACTCTTTTCTAAAAAAAGAAAAGTAGATATTAAAAATCTGTTGGCTAAAAATAGCCCAGTTATTTCAAAAAAAAATAATACTCTTGGACAAACTCATGTGATACAACACATCATTACTACCAAAGAAACTCATTCTATCTATTTAAAGCCTTATCAATTCAATTAACACAATAATGAATTCATCAAGAAAGAAATAACATGAATGAAAAACCTTGGATTTATACAAAAAACCAAAAGTGAATAGGTTTTTCCAATTGTAGTAATATCTAAGAAAGGTGGAACCTTATGCTTTTGTGTCAACTACTGCCAATTAAATGTTATCATTATAAGAGACATATATCCACTTCCCAAAATTGATGCAATATTAGATAAATTCAATAGTGCTGCTTTTTTCTCAACTATTAACTTAATTGCTGGATTCTGGCAAATAAAAATGGATCCAGAAAGTAGAAAAAAAACTGCTTTCATTATCAAGTATGGTATCTACGAATTTATAGTCATGTTTTTAGTCTTACCAATGCTCTTTCCACTTTTCAATGCCTAATAAACAAAGTGTTTGAATCAGTAAAAAAAAACTTTGTTCTGGTTTATTTAGACGACATAATAATATAATCAAAAACCTGAAATGAATACCTTGAACATTTGCAAAAGATTTTTGATCTCCTTAGAAATGCTGGCTTTAAGATAAATCCAATCAAATCTTTTTTTGGATGACAACTCATCTAGTTTCTTGGTTATTTTATTACAAAAGATGGAATTTTCCCTAATCCAACCAAAGTTGAAAAAGTCCAAAACATTAGACAACTCATAAATGTTTCTGAACTATGCTTTTTCTTTGGTTTGGCTTCTTATTATCACAAATTTATTAAGGATTTTTCCAAAATCGCCTTTTCTTTTAATCAGCTACTCAAGAAAAATGTCAATTATTATTGGAGTATTCATCAATAAAAAACTTTTAAAACTCTAAAGGAAAAACTTGTTACTAAACTAATTCTTAAGCAACCTAATCTGAACCAATCTTTTATTTTCTATACTAATACATCTGGCTATGGACTTGGTACTGTTCTTTCACAGAAAGATGAAAATAGCAAAAAACATGTCATAACATATGCTAATAGATTTTTTACACCAGCAGAAGAACTATTCAATTATTGAACAAGAATATTTAGCAGTAGTTTGGGCTACTAGTTACTAGAATCAATATCTTTTTGGTGTGAAATTTCTAGTTGTAACAGATTATCAAGCCTTGGTTTGGCTATGCAATAAAAAGAA
This sequence comes from Geosiphon pyriformis, assembly GCA_016748015.1. NCBI lineage: Eukaryota > Fungi > Glomeromycota > Glomeromycetes > Archaeosporales > Geosiphonaceae > Geosiphon > Geosiphon pyriformis. Next base: position 116,363 of record JAAOMT010000480.1, read on the forward strand.
GCTAGAACACAAATGAATAACTCATTAGATACTCTATTTGGATGAATTTGACTATAATATTCAACACTGCAAAGAAGCAAATCATCAAAACACTGATGCTCTCTTTAGATTTACCATCCAGTAATAATACAATCTTTCAAACCAAACCAACCTAATTATTAGTAACTCCTTTACAAACAAACATGATAATAGACTTGGATAACTATTCTGTCTTAATGGAATTTTTGGATAAAGAACAATACCCACCAGAATACACTTGACAGCAAAGAGAACATTTGCACAAACAATCAAATTTCTATTTGATCCACCAGAACCAATTATATAAAAGAAACAGAAAAAATCCTGACTGCCTCCAGAAAGTTATCAGATTTGAAGAAAGAGAAATTGTAATATACAACATGTACACTAATCTATTAGCTAAACACTTTAAAAAAACAAAAACCATTCAAAAAACTTTAGCTCACTATTATTGGCTTATCTTAAGAAAAGACATTGCTGAGTATATTAAAATTTGTAACATTTGCCAAAGAAGAAAAAAATCCAATTGGAAAGAAAATATCCATCCAATCTCTGTTGGCCAACCATTTGACAGAATTGGTATAGATATTGTTGGATTCTTAACAATAACTTCTAATAACAATAGATATATTATTACAGCTACCAACTATTTTACAAAGTGGGTAGAAGCAAAAGTCACTCCAGACCAAATAGCAGTTTTAATAACCAACTTTATTTATGAAGATATCATCTGCTATCATGGCTGTTCTAAAGAACTTTTATTTGATAGAAAAAGAGCTTTTCTTAGTATACTGGTTGAAGAACTTTGTAAAAAAATGGGAATATATTATAAACTTTTTTCTTTTTATCACTTTTAAACAAATGGCCTAGTAAAACATTTCAATAGAATACTATGTAAAACCTTAGCCAAAATCAGTAAAGAAACAAACTTATAGAACAAAGTACTGTCTTCAGCTTTGTTTGCTTATAGAACTGTGAATTATGACATAACAAGTTATGAACTTTTTTATCTACTCTATAAATACATGGCAATCTTATCAATAGAAATTGACATTAAAACAATACCCTTTAAAGAAATTACAATAAGAATTTATAAAAACATTTTACAAAGAAGACTTGATATTATTCTTAATTTCTTGATAGAAGCACAAATAATTATCTTTAAAAAGATAAAACAATTCCAAGAAAAGCTTAAAAAAAAGAAAACTTATAAAATACTTTCCTTAAGTGTTGGTGACTTAGTATTAGAATACCATTCAAACAAAGACAATGTTTATGGTGATAAATTCTCTAACTAATAAAAAGGATCCTTTTTAGTCAACAAAGTTTTAAACAATAATTCTTATATTCTTCAAGATTAATTTAGAACTATCTTTAATGATTGTTCTGTTCATAGTACATGACTCAAAAAATATCATAAACAACCTAATTGGTTGTCTGTTATGGTAATACCAACTCAAATAATCAGTAAAAATTAAGTATAAATAAATGCACTATTCCCAAAACAGAGATATTTTCAATTGACATAAATAATTATTTTCTGGATCAAAACATTCAAAATGCTTTTTATACTCTCTATGAGTATTGGATCAAAAACTATCCAAATACAATTCTGATCATTGAAAAACAGACCATCATAACTGATAACAATAGAACACATACTGTTATTAGATTCAAAAAAACCACTACCAAAAGAGAAAAAATTGGTAGCAAAATGGATAAATATTTGTTGGAAAGTATAACAGCAATTATACTCTCATCTTCCAACACAATTGGAAAAACACTCCAAGAAATCTTGCCCATAAACAAAAACTTGTCATATAGAAGACAATTAGAACTCTATGGTTGTCTTGGTGAAATCATAAAAGACATGAAACTAATGAAGAAAACAACTTCAAAAATACAGGCAAAAATTTTGGGCATTATATAATTAGATGTTCCAAGAGTTTTAACTATTGCTAAAAAAACCAAAACTCTAATACAAAAATTTGGTCTCTTGAATATAAAACTTATTTTGTCTTAAATATTATATACCTTATCTACAAAAGACTTTAACAAACTAGTTAGTTTTGAGTTAAACAAGACTCTTCAATTAGATTATCCCATGAATAGCTTGATTTTGCTGAAGCTTAATCTCTTTAGAGAAAATAATATTATGATTAAAATTCATACTTTTTATTAGTTATCATATGTATTAGTTACTAATGTCATATGATTAGCCACCCTATTTTTAGATAGTGATTATTGATTTGATTAATGATCTGACCATTAACTTAATCATTGACTTAATTGTTAACTTAATAATTGACCATTTTTGATAGCTATATAAGCAATAAATTTCTTAGCTATAGAAAAACATATCAAAAATCAAGGAAATCAAATAAATAAAATAACAACTTTTATTTCAATTCTTCTTTTATTACTAATTTCTCTTTTCTTATCTTTAAGTATCTGAACATCTTAGGATAAAAAATTACTTGTTGGTTATTCTTTATTTTTTCTGAAATGTATAATTGTAGTATTTAAACATTATTGAATAAAATGTGACTGAAGAGTATATCTAATACCTGATATTGAATTCTAAGAGCACTGACATGAAACATAGAATTATACTAGTATGTGATCATTTGTTAACAGTATGGACTATCTCTTTATCTTTAGATTTTCTGGTTATCTTTTGAAAAGTATAGTAATTGAGATATTTTATGAGACTGATCTTGTATATTGAATCTATATTCAATTTACTCTTTAAAATTGAATTCCTTTTGATTTCTTTTATCACCCTACAATCCTATTCTCTTTTGCTATCTATTAGCTTGTTACTCCAACTTGTAACACTACAATTATATGAGTCAGAAAAAAAGTAAGTAAATACCAACAAGTAATCTTTTATCTTAAGATAATTAGATACTTAAAAATAAGAAAAAGAGAATAAATAATAAGAAAAAAATTAAGATAATAGTTGTTATTTTATTTTTTTTATTTCTTATATTTGATTATTTGCTACATGTTTTTTTATATCTGAAAGACTTATTACTTATATAACTATTAAAAATAGTTAATAATTAGATTAATGATTAAGTTAATAATCAGATTATTAATTAAATTAATGATTACTATTTAAAAATAAAATAGTTAATTATATAATATTAGTGGCTAATAAATGTGATAACTAATAAAAACTATGGGTTTTAATCATAACAATACAATATTAAACAAAATAAAATAAAAAAAAATAAAAAATAAAAAATTAATATTCTATTAATAGTTATAATTAAGAATAATTAATCCAGTATAGTTAAGTGACAAATATTATTAGCATGAATTGCTAATAGAATCAAGAAATAATTATTTTAATTCAATAATAAATTTATTTAATATTTGGATAATTTTACTTCAAGATATAAAAAATTATCTTTTAAAAAAAGAGATATTTTATGAATATTTATTGTTAACTAATTAAAAACTTGTCTAAATCTGTAAATACTTTTCTTATTTTTAATATTATTGCTATATATACATAATTCTTGGTATATAAGATCTTATATATTTTTACTTTTTTTTATGTTATTTTTTAGAATTGTGTTTATTTTTAAACAATATGCCATAATTTTTTGAAAATATATTATAATTTTTTGAAAATGTGCTTATTTTTTGCAAATATACACATTTTTGAAAATATGTTTACATATTAAGTACTAGTTTTTTATTGGCTTATTTTTATGATCTGTTTTTTTTATTTTATTTTATTTTATTTTATTTTCTATAAATAATATTATTTTTTTCTTTAATATTAAGTTCTATTGAAATTTTTATTTTGAATTAACTTTATTATTTTTTTTTCAATATTGTGTGTTTAATTTTGGTTCTTAGATCTTCAAATTAAAAGTTGGTTATTTTTTTTTATTGGTTAACAGTTATTGTTTTCATTTTTAAATGCAATAATATTTCTAAAAGATCCTTAAATATAGCATATAGTTAATAGATTGCTTTAATATATAGTTTTATAGTTAAAACCTATATATTTTATTAATTATCACATGTATTAGCTATTGATATCATATAATTAACCACTTTATTTTTAGATAATAATTGTTAACTTAATCAATGATCTAACTGTTGACTTAATTAATAACTTAATTATTGACTTGATCATTAATCTAATTGTTTACCTGGTTATTAACTACTTTTAATAGTTATATAAGTAATAAATCTTTTAGTTGTAGAAAAGTATATACAAATTAAAGAAAAAAAAAAAATAAAAATAACAAACTTTATTTTAGTTTTTTTCTTATTGCTAATTTTTTTTTTATCTTTAAGTATCTGAACATCTTAGAATAAAAAATTACTTGTTGGTATTTATTTACTGTTACTTATAGAAATTTAGAAATTCTTAATAAAAATATAAAATAGCCAATTAGAAATAAACATGATAAAAAAGAAATTTCAAGATTTATCTCAAAAAATTACAGAATTTCAGAAATTTCAGATTTTTTTTTAAAGAATTACAAGATTCTGGAAATTTCAAGATTTTTGGCTAAAAAAATTAAAAAAATCTCATATAATATTAATTATGTATATATAATAAGTATTAAAAGCAAAAAAAACAGAATCTAGTTCAGAATTAATACCAACAATTCATTAATTATTCCATATTTCTCTCTTCAAAAAATAATTTTCTACAACTTAAAACAAAATTAAATTACATATTAATAAAATATCAATTATCACCTAAATCTATATTATCATTGCTTAATTAAGCAATATTAATTATTTACTTCTTTCTCTCTTACCTCTAAAAATCCTCAAAAAAGCGCATTTTCTGAAAAAGAAGTTTTTTATTTTTTCTTATTAGTTTTTTTTCAACATTTCCTTAAACAATAACCTTTTCATTGTGGATTTGAAGACTGCTTCGGGCAGTGATATGTCAAAAAAGAAGGCGCTCAAAGGTGCTTTCCATGGTTCTGCTGGTGGTTCTTTTGCTCAAAAAAAAAGAGTGGTTCTTGGCAATGTTAAACACTCTGGTGATGAGAGAAATATCTCTTTGAGTAAATTTGGGCCTAATGATAGTGTGTACTCTGATGTGGATAGTCTGTTTAGTGATGATGAGGATGTTGGCATAACAGGTATACATGAAAGGTCTTTTCTGGGTTCAGCTGCAACCACTCCCAAGGCGAAACATGTTAATACTGGCACAATATTTGGTTCTCCACTTGGCTCTCTTGACTTCACTATAGATGATGATGAAATTGTGCTTCCCCCTCGCGTGTCTATCTCTCTGGATAAAAAATGGATTGATCCTAAAATTGTTAAAACTCAGATTGAGGTGTCTGTAAAAAAATCTTTTGCTTTGGACATCAATCTTTCAGCTGTAGAAGAGAAATCGGCAATGGCCAAAACTCAGGTCATAAGAAAATTATTTTTAGGAATCAATGGTTTTGGGAGGACTATTACTCCCTCAAAATTTGAAGGGATTATCAAATCTATCTTTACCTCTGAAGCAAGCATGGAAAAGGCCACTTCATTGGCCAAAGATAACAACATTATTGTAAACACTAATCTCAAAAGACAAGGAATACATTTAGATCGAACTGTGGTGATCAAAGAAATTCCCATGAATACATCTAAAGAAATGATCGTTGCCATAGTAACCAAGTTTGAAGAAATTAAATCAATTAAAATTCAGTTAATTGGAATGTGGCAAAAGACTGTGGTGGAATTCGCCAAGTCTGGTCAAGCCGATCAGTTGGTCTCAAAATGGTCATTCTTAATTGGGAAAGACTCAATGCATATAGCCAAAGCTGTGGATGATCGTGATATTTGGACGTCAAGAGATCGCTTCAGGGCGCTTTTGTTTACTTTGCCAGTGGAAACTACTGCACATGATATTGGTACTCTTTTGGATAAAGTTGGTGGGAAGACTTGTGTCATTAATTGCTCATTGGAAACTGGCAATAGATTTTATTGTACAGTAGTGTGCTTTGAATCTGCTAATGATTTGGATTTAGCTTTTCTTACTGAGCCTATCCTTGGTGGTGTTTGACTCTCATGGGCTAGATTTGATTTGGTTTGGTGTGGGAAATGTGGGCGTTTTGGTCATTTGGCTCTTGAATGTGACACTTCAATTGTGTCATCTCCTGAGCTCTCATCTTTGTTTAAAAGGCCTGCTTCCTTTGTCAACCGCCTTCAGCTGGCCAGACTTTATGTAAAAAAAAATGTTCTTATCTCTTGTCCTGCTGCTTTTGGGGGCAAATCATGGGCCCAAGTGGTGTCTCTTGCATCCTCTTCTGTTGGCTCCTCTTCTGGCTCTGGTTTTGGTTCTGGTGCCTTCTCTCATGGTGTCTCTAGTTTAAGTGGTGGTGTTTCTTTGCTTCCAAATGTCAATTCGTCTTTAAATGCTCATTTGGCATCTTTGGAACGTTCATTGGAGCTCCTAAATGACCAGGTTTCTGGTATTATGCACAAACTCAACAATGTGAATTTGGTGCCTTTGGTCTCTTCTCTTTCTACTTCTGGTGTTTTGGCTGCTCCAACAGCTGCCAGTTTTAATATGGCTTTGGATGACACCTCAAATAATTTTGTGGTGACATTTCTACTTCCTTTCAGTGGTTCAGATTTGGATTCAAGTAGTTCAAAGGTTTTGACCTCTAAGGTGGGTTCCTTGAAATCCAAGTTGTTGGCTCTTGATGTCTCTGTTGGTGCAATTTTGGAGAAGTTAGATTAGTTGTGTGTTAGCTTAAGTTCGCAGACATTTTTTTCACCCCAATGAGTAACCTGATTTGGAGGGTAGCTATGTGTAATGTTCGTGGTATCAACATTTCTGCTAAGCAAGAGAATGTTGTGCATTGGCATTTTGATTCTGGTAATTTGATCTCAGTAGTTACAGAAACTAAGCTTAGATTTTCTACTAGGTCATGGATTGCGGATAAGTTTGATAGGGTAAGAATTTTTTCTTCAGGGTTGGATGTAAATTTTCTTGGTGCTGGCATGACTATTATTATGAACAATTCTTTAATTCATCATGTTTCTAAAGTCGAAGAAGTTCCTGGTCATTTTATCTCAGTGCGGCTTCTCTTTAAGGGCAAGCTTTTAGTTTCAGTTTTGGGTCTTTATGCTGGCGCTTCTGCTGGTATTAGGTTTGGTCAGGCTTCAAAAATCAATTTTTTTATTGCTAAGACTGTAAACTCCAGCATTTTTGTGGTTCTTAGTGGTGACTTTAATAAAGACAGCTCTAGAAAGAGTGCGAGTTTTAAATTTTGTTCTGATTTGGGTTTGGTTAATTTGTTTGGGGGACACTCTTTGATTGGGGCTTCTACTTGGAGCAACTCAAGAGGTGTTGAGAAGGTTATTGATTTTATTTTTGTAAGTGAAGGTCTGTCAGCTGTGATTACTGGTCACAGCGTTGCTTCTGTTCAAGATTTCTTTAATACAGACTACAAGACTGTTTCAGTTTCAATTGGCTTGAGTGGTTTTCTCAATGCTTGTCTCAATAGTGTTTGTAAGCAAGCTAATAAGGATAGATGGAAATTCAGAATCAAGGATGCGGGTATTGACAAGTGATTAGGTTTTTGAGACTGCTCTTTAATTAGATTTCTGAAGTGATTGGGTGAATTCTATGAGGCTAAGACTAGTGGTAATCTGGATGTTATGTGGGAGATCATTAGGGAGGTGGTAACTAGCTCTGCTGATAAGGTGTTTTTGAGATTTTGGTTTAGTGAATTTGAGTGTTCAAGGAATAAACAATCTTCAAAATTCTTCAAGCTGGAGCTTTTGGTGGCTAAATTGATGTGGAACTTGGGTTCTTATCAGGTTTCTAGTGTAATCAAACTTATTGATGCTTGGTCCAAAATCGATGTTAGTGATGCTGCTGAGGTTTGCGTCATGGTTAACAATAGTGCCAATATTGAGGTGATTCTGCGCCACTTATCAGGAGTCAGGAAAAAATATCACAAGTCTAAGTACTTTGAATCTAGGGTTGTTAGAGATGCCTTTATTAGGAAGGCTATTGACAAGTGCATAGAGAATTTTTGTTCTAATAAGGGTTGCATGATCAAGAGTGTCTTGGAGCATCCATTTCAGAAGGTGGTGCTCGACCACCTAATAATTGGGGATAATTTGATTCTCAAATCTGGTGAGGTCAAATCCATTGTCGATGGTATTATGGAAGATTGGACGAGGAAACATGTGGTTTCCAATTCTCTGCCTTTTCTTTGGTTGGCTCAGTATGCCCCTTTGGTTTATGTTGATGATTGTGCATTTTCTGCAGTTATGTGTAACATAAGTTCTGATGAGTTTTTCAAAGTATTTAATGATTTACCTGATGGCAAGTCTGCTGAACTTTTTGGTATTCCTAACGAACTTTGGAAGCATGGTGATTTGCAGGTTCTGAGTGGTTTGTTGGACATTCTCAATACATGTCTTGTGTCTGGTACAGTGCCTAAACAATAGAAGTTGGCTTGGGTATCAATGATTCCAAAGCCATATGACTGGAAAGAAACTCTTACCAATACTCAACCTATTGCTTTGGTTGAGACTGTTAGGAAGATACTTTCTAAGATTCTGTCAGACAGAATCTCTTTGGCCTGTAGTAGGTTTGATGTTTTGTGTGGCGACAATTTTTTGGTCTTAAAGGATATGTCTACACAGACTCCTATTTTTGCTATTGGTTCAATAATTGAGGATGCTTTGGAGAAGAATAGAAAGCTTTGGTTGGTTCTTCAGGATATGCATAAGGCTTATGACTCAGTTGGTTGGTTCTACCTTAAAGCCAGTCTGGCTAGAATCAAGATGTGTCCTTACTTCATTAAGTTTTTTGGAGATATACACAACAATCAGACCAATCAGGTGATAACTGATTTTGGGCTCACTAGTGGATATACTGTTCATGATAGCTTAGATTAGGGTGAGATGTTTTCATTGCTGTTGTGGAGGATTTTTTATGATCCCTTACTTTGCGAGGTAAAAAGACATGAGCAATTATATGGGTACAGATTGAGTTCAAAATTTTTTACTAAGACTGATAAGATGGATGCTCAGGATAGTTTAACTTCATACTTTGCAGCCAGTGCTTTTGTTGATGACACCATTTGGGTTGGTAACTGCTTATTTGCTACACAGAAGATATTGGATATTGTGAGCAAGTTTTTCTCAATCAATAACATATCTATTAATACTAGTAAAACGGTTACTATTCCTATCAACCAAAAAGTTAAAGACATGTCACTTTCTATTAGTAGTTCTAATATCTTAGTTGCGAAAAAGAGGAAATTTCATCAGTACTTGGGAATTTTTATTTCGTCTGATGGTTTGTCCAAACCGAGCTTGGCCAAAGCCCATTCAGATGTCAGGTTTTTTTCGAATGTGGTTTTGAAGAAGGCCATTACTGAAAAGCAATTTTTGTACTTGGTTTCTGCTGTTTTACAGCCTATTGTTTCCTACAGATTTCAGTTTAGTTGTGTTTCGAAAAGTGTCTGTGATAGGTGGAATGTTATGTTGAAAAAAGGCTTGAAGCTTAAAACAAACCTGCTTAAGGACTTTCCTAGTGATGCATTGCATTATCCTGAGTTATTTGGTTTGAGAACTTTTGAGCAAGTGCTTACTGAAAATCTTCTGGCTAGTTTAATTAGTTTTGCTAATGCTAGTAGAATTCTCAGCAGATTGTTCAATTATAGGATGATGGATTTGCAGGCCGCTAGTTGGATGCCCAGACACCCTCTTTAGTTTCCAATCAGGCTGATGATAGATCCAATGGACTGCTTCCTGTTTGGTATAACACATGCCCTTGTTTTATGCAATCTGTCCCTGGATGGTGATATGTTTGATGTTTTTCAGGCTGGTGGTGGTGTGACAGTTCTGGATGTGTTGGGCTCTGATTCTTATTTGTGTCTGTTAAAATATCTTAGGCGATATGGTATAGTGTTTGTAAACCAGTGTTACCAGACAAAATTAGAGATATTATTTAGCATGAAACTATCTTATAATTCCTATTATTAATTAGCATATATTATTGTTTCAAATTATTACTTATTACATTAGCAAAGAATATCCGAAATTATCATTTAATTAATAACCCAAATTGTACACAACACAAATGTAACCTAATTGTAATGATCAATCATGCAATACCCCGAACTATGTAATATTCAAAAGTTCGCCGAAATTTATAGAAATTTGCCGAAATAATTGATAATTCACCGAAATATCTAATAGTTCGCAGAAATAACTTGTAGTTCACCAAAATGTATCTTTAGTTCAGCAAAATTGTAGAAAATAGCAAAGTTTAAGTTCATAGAATAGTGTTATGACAAGTTGTATAAAAGAAGAGCTTCTCTTTTTGAGAAAATGTATCTTATTTTAGATTTATCTCTTAAAACCATTCCTATACACACAAAAAAAAATAAATATCAAATAATTCGAAAAACCAAATTTTTTAATTATTGTACTTGGAAAATCCCCAAAACTCAACTAACGTTTTGAAATTGATTAGCTACCAATTTCAGTAAACTGTTAGTGACTCCAGGCCTAGATAGAAAACGTTTCTCTTGACAAAAATTCTATTTCTTTTACATTTCTTTTATTTTCTTTTATTTCTTATCATAATTATTAGAGTAACCTACAAATGAGATTCCTGTAGAAGAGTTGACTTTCACAGCAAAGTAACTACACATTTTTAGTGAGCTTTCAGACGAGCAATTCCTGGGAAAGAGTTGATGTTTACTACAACGTAACTACATAAAGCAACTGGCACAGAATTGGCCATTCCACTCATAAGCCCAGCAAGTTCAAATTATAGGAGATAATTTGAAGATAAATTCAGTTACTGGAGGTTCAACCACATCCAGAAAATGTGAATTCACAGCAAATAAGTATCAACAACATTACAGAAAAGAGACCAAAAACCTCCGGTAACATTTGGTGCTCTCCCACAGAAATAACACAGCAACAAATTCAAAGTGGCGACCGCCTCAGACATTACAACCTTAGAGTACTATCAATCGATTTACACACACTGCAAACAACGATTTGAAATACGTGACAGAATCATAGTTTTCAAGAAAACACTTTTTCAATACATCAAAAATCGAATCAACGACTACCTCTTTGGGAACTATAACATTACAATAGTTAAAAGAGATCTTCTTGAAAACATACTACACTATTCCAATACTGAATCAGAAAACATTAGTGCTGAAGCTTGCACTACTTATTTTGAGGAACTCGATTATAATATCATTTGGTTCTGTAAAGAAAAATATCCTGCAAACGCACAATTTGCCTTTGAACTTGAATTTGAACCTGAAACCAGTAGCAACAAAAGACAAAAAGATAACTGACCTGTTCACACAACACCCAATACTCCCAAAATATCATTCAAACATCTACAAACACCTGAACAAGGAACCAGCTCAAAACTTCCACTTACTATTACACCTTTTCCAGCTTCACTTGCACAAGCACAAACACCTAATTCACCCTTGAATCGATTTGCAAGACCAGAAGATTTTACATCACTCAGAAGTCCCACCAGACAACAAGAACCCCTTCAAACTAGTTCCAATCTCCTTGATTTTCTAGCTGAAAATCAAAGTGAACACTCTGAGACAGCAGTAAACGAAGAAAACAACTCTGAAATAACTGAAAAAGAATCAATAGACAGTGAAAATGAAGAAGACGAAATGACAACATACATCACAAAAATCCCTGACTTTAATGGAGAAGACATTGAGACCAGTCCTCAAGAATGGCTCGACCAAGTTACTAAAGCCGGAGATGCAAATGGGTGGAATGCCACCAGAATGTTAAGAACAATCTCATACTTTCTCAAAGGAACAGCAGGAGAATGGTTTGAAAACCTGGCCGTCCCATTCAATGATTGGAATGCTTTTAAAGCAGCCTTTCTTGAACAGTTCACCGACAATAATACCTCCATCACTCTTCGCAATCGTTTTTGAAATATCAAACAAGAACCCTCCGAATCCGTTATGACTTATATTGGGAAATTCAACAAACTTCTCAGACGGATTCGCCAACTCAAGACAAATGATTATTATTCCAATGCTCAAATTTTGGATCAATTTATCGCTGGTCTAAAAGATAAACTAATTAAAAAGGTTCGTCCACATGCGCCAGAAGATTTAAACTCTGCCATATAGCATGCAAAAAGATACGAAATGGCTATGGAAGAGGCCAATCGTACAAAACTTGTAAATTTGGCAATTGGAGAAACCAGCTCAGCAGCTGAGGAAAAAATTGACCAACTCACAAAGAAGATCAAAAACTATTTTACCAACCAACAACAACAAAGATATCAACCACCCCAAAGACAAAATCAAAATAACTTTGCACCACTTTCCAATAACCAGCCCCAGAATTGCCATTACTGTAGAATCTCTGGCCACTGGAAAAGAGATTGCAGAAAGCTACAACAAGACCAACAAAATAGGGGTAATCAACATTACTCTCCACCACAGCAATCTTATTATCAACTATCACCACCAGCTTACTATCCACCAAGACCCCAATACCAAAATAACTATTATCAGCCCGCCTCACAACCAATCCAACAGCAATACCAACAACCATTCACACAATATTATCAAGTACCTGCTCGAAGACTGATTACACAAAATCAATTCACACCACAAAACTGATACCAAATAAACAACAGTAGAATCAGTTCGAACAACCAATTGGTTCCCTGAAATACCACTCAACCAAGACTCAACCACTACCACACTCAACCCAGTTATTTAACAATGCCGGAAGAACAGGATTTTCACCATACTGCACTCTTGGAAGGTAGAGCTACAGCACAACAACAACAAAACCCTTCTCATAACCACACCACTATTCCACCAGCCCGAATTGCTGAAAACGCCAATCTCTCTGATATTTTTCTTTTTGAATTTGAAGCAAATGAATCACCATTCTTGCTTAGCAATGCAGTGGCTAATGAGCAAAAAGCCATCACTGCAATGTACACAGAAGCGGAAGTAGAAGGAAAGCCAATTCACTTAATCTTAGACAGTGGATTTGCCAGAAGCATTATCACCTACCAGTTAATGCAACAGTTGAAAAGAAATGTCGACTGACCAGCTCAAACAGTAATTGTCACTGCTGATGGCATGAAAAAGACACCAGTAGAAGAAATTGACAATTTTCCGTTCACTCTTGATGGAATCACCATTCCAGTCAAAGTTCTTGTAATAGACGCACCCCAGTACTAAGCTCTTGTCGAAAATGATTGGCTTCAAAAAGCCAATGCTAATCTGAATTGGGAAACACAAGAGTTAACAATCTCTTACCAAAGACAACATGCCTGAGTACCTGCCATTTGTGGTACATTCAACAAATGCTCTGAAAAAGCCCCGGCTTTTGAATTTGAACCAGAAGAAAAAAAACCAATAATCAAAACATTCATGGCTCTTAAATTAACGTCCAACTGGGCTGATGAAACAGAACAAGAATATTTTATCCCACACGCTAAACCCAAAACCTCTGGATGGAATATACCTTACTCAAAACCCAAACCAAGAAAACAACACCCCTATATTCCCCTTAAATGTAAGAACTGCCACAAGAAACTATCGTCAATGGGAGCCTGCATTTCACCTGAAGAAGAATATGAGAATCATACTTGTTATTACTGCAAGGCTTGCCACAGAGAGTGATGGGGCCATCTAATAAAAAGGAGCGGAAAATAGGACAACATCCCTTGTTTGACTTATGGAGATATGCTACCAGAAGAATGCAATTGGATTGATGTAGCAATGAGAGGAGGCGTCTGCGATCAGACCTGCCAATATGCTTTATCAATTTCAGAAAAAGTAAAAAGAGGAACACCCTTTAATGCAGCATATAACAGTGCTCTCAACAAACTTTATCACTACCCTTATGATGCCGAGATGATTTTTGATTTAGCAATGGCATTAATTAATGGAGCTACCAAAGAAGATGTTCATCAAATGAAGGAAGCAGAATACATTGAATACACTATGGAATTAGCTGGATTCGATTAC